>PVLD010003396.1:0-143552 GCA_004027595.1 Dinomys branickii
CGAATGCCGAAATGAGGGCGTGGGCCAGGGGTGTGCTTGGAGCGGCAACCTCCTCCCTCTCTATCTCGTCTCCCTCCAACTGCGCCATGTCAGATCTGCGATCCCCTCCTCCAGAGGAGGTTCTGCTTAGACTTTCCGAGGGTTTCACTTCCTATCTCAGATCCCTCCCGAGTTCAGGATATCCACCTCCCTCCTCTCTCTCCTTCACATGTTGCTATATTGCCATGTCTGAGTGGCATTCCTCCGGGAGGTTCTCTCTCCGCTGCCCACCCGGTCACCATGGGTTCATATAATGTTCATATATGCAAGCAGTATGGAGATGCTCTTGTTGCTCGCATCAGTAGTCTGGGGTGAGTCTTAAAGCCTGTGGACTCGTCCCATTGCTGTCAGGAACAGGTGGTGATTGCGCAGGCCGCCGAGGCTCAAGGTGCTCACAGAGGGCGTTCAGGGTGAGAGCCGAAGCCCAGTAACTCAGTTCATGCTTCCTGCTTGATGCTGGAGTGAGAAGGGCGTGGTCATAACAGACTTTTCTCGAATATAACATGGCCCACCTCGACCTGGGAATGTACTCAATAGATTTGAAGATTTAGTTATGAACTTTGCCATTCCTCAGAAAGCCAAGTATATTTTTATCAAGAGTTACAGATAAGGGGGTCACTCGGCTCAGCATCTGAAAACCTCGGAAGGCAGGAGCCTGGGAGAAAGAACCCAAGGAGGGGCTGTGAAGTCAACGGGCAGAGAGAGAACAAAGTCCAGGATGTGTGCGAAGCTGCATTTCAAACTCTTCTCGGAGGACAGTCACTGGGTGCTTGAATGGGAAAATGCAAATGCAGCTTTCAGAAGTTAAAAAATTAAAACCGGCTTTGGAAGAAAGGGCAATGAAGTTTCCTAATAAATGGAAAAACTCAATCTCAAAGAAACTTCATATAAAGTACTTCTAAAGACTAAAATAAAACTATAGCCTGCATTATAGCATCGGATTGTGTATACTTTTATGCACAGGGCTGGGGACATAGCTCAGTGGTAGAGTGCTCCCCTAGCATGCATAAAGCCTGGGTTTGATCCCTAGTACCACAAAAAGAAAAGAAAAGCATAAATCAAAGGGCAAGAAAAGCTATTCAATACTCCTTCAGAGTATTTCAAACCAACCAGGAATTTTAATATATATGACTTACGATTTTTCATGAAATCAAATTTCATTTCATACCTTTCTGGTCATCTGAGTTTCTTCCTTAATGTTTTGTCTGTCCACATTTTTGCAACAGTAATATTTATAACTACTGCCAGACAGGACAAGTAATCCTATAGAGAATAATACATCGACCATAGAACATTGGTGGGAATATCAGTCTTGTCTCATTTTACTTGATGGTGCCACCTTACAGATACTCATTAATTCTTTTTCAGTTGATGCTCTTTGCTCTGGTCTGTCTTTCAGGGATCCCTCCTTTCTCAGATATCTTCAAGATTTCCTCTTAAAAGTTAGGAAGACTTGTTTTTTTGTCCCTTTTTATTTTTGGTAGTGGGAATCGAACTCACAGTCTCACGCTTGCCAGGCAGGCGCTCGCGCCACTGAGCTATATCCCCAGAATGGGAAGATTCGCTTTTGACTTCCAGCTTTTGAGCTGAGGTGGGGCAGAGATTTTTCTAAATGGAAGGCCACTTTTCCCAGTTTCAGTTGTTCAAAAGCTCGATCTTTCTCCACAATTGTGATGCCACCTTAGTCATTAAAACATGTTTTCTATTCAGTCATATTACGTGGTAGCATGGCATTCCAAACATTTCATAGAAAAAGACTGATGATTTAAAGTTCCTAAATTTAAAGAGAGAAATCTAGGGAAAAAATGGGATGTCACAAAAAATGGCTAAGTTTAGTTTCTTTTAAAAACAAGTCACTCTCTTTACTAATAAAGTAGTGTCAAAGGACACAGGAACCAGCTTGAAATGATTCCCCTTTGGTTTGAAAAATATTGATTAGTGATGACTGAATTTAAGGATGAAAAAAAATGAGTGCAATTAGTTGAGGTATAGTAAATATAAAAACACAAGAAGTTAATAAAAATAATTAAAAATAAAGAGAATAAAACATTTTTAATCATTCACAAGGGGACTATGGTACCAACTCTCTAGAACTGGCAATCGGATAGGAAAATTGAGCCAGAGTGAAGCCTGACAGAATTAGAGAAGTAGTTTTTGTGCAATCTATTAATGGTTCAGTGAAGACTGTGGGAGGAGGAAAGGCTGATGATAGATTCACAAAAGAGCCAGCAGTGTGTGACCCCTCTGACCCATTTCCGCACAGGGCTGAGACTGGAGGGACCGTGCAGGCCTCCCACTGTGATGTCAGCTTGAGTCTCCTGGAGCCTTTCTGAGTTCCTCAGTTTTCGGAAATACAGGGGCTGCGTGTGAGAACAAGCAGACAGATCCAGACCAGGGGACATTTTATGAGACAACTGACCCGGAATCTTCCCCAAGTTTGTGAAACGTGGGAGAGATCAAGCAGAGAGGACAGAGGAGACTGGTAATTTTAAAAGATGAAAGGGCCATATTCACAAAGTGCAATGTGTAGGTCTCATATGGGACTGCATTTGAACAAAATCAGGTGCAAAAACAGGCCATTTTTGAGAGATCAGGCAATTTGAAGATGGGCTGGATAGATTATTAGGAGTGATACAAAGTGGTATTGATATTTTTTAGAACTACATATTGAAATATGAAGAGTCAAGTTGAGATAGAGATCACCGTGGGAACAAAGGCAGGTGGAGTCCTGGGTCCCCAATCTGTTACTCATTAAAAGCATGATTTGTATATTCTTATGAGGCAGTCAGGACTCAAAAGCTGTTTTTGCAAACAGAAACAAAGCACAGAACAGTAACAACTCATTTGGGCCTATGGAAGGCCAAGGAGTCAAAACAAAACAAGACAAAAGAAAAGAAAAACAGCAAAGCTTGAGCTTTGTTATGGTTAGATCTAGATGCTCCGCAAAACTTCTGTGTGCTTAGAGGGGGCTTCTGGAAGGTTTGGACACTGGGTGTCCTCTGCTCATCGGTGGAGTCAGCCAGCAGTACGCTGGTTGGTCCCTCCGTTCCACAGCTGAGGGTGCTGGTCAGAGGTGGGGCCTGTTTAGGAGTCAGTCACTGGGGCTGTGAACTGGAAACACATACTTCCTTTCCCGGCTTCACACTCCGCTCTCTGATCAGAGCAGCCTTCCTCCCCAAGCTCTTCCACCAAACTGTTCCTCCCTCGGGCCAACCATGTGGGCACTGACATCTCTAAACTGTGAACCAACATAAACCTTTACTCCTTTAATTTGTGGGTGACAGCTATTGTGTCTCAGCAACAAGGAAAGTGACTAGATCAAGCTTTGTTTTGAATCTGCCTCCTTTATTAAAGTAATACTTTGGGTCAGATCCTTGCTCGACAATGCGTCTTGGCATGCCAATCCATCAGGAAGTGTCTGTCTAAAAACTGGTATAGGCAGTTAATTAGCCCTAAACGTACAGGACCTATTTTACCCTTTTTCAGGACTGAGACCATCACTATAAGAGATTTAGAGACATTCAACTACCAACGGAAGTCAGTGCCCTACGCACAGCCATCACCCTGAATTCCAGCAGAGCCTCCACAACACTGAGAATGCCCCAAACAGAGACAGTGATCACATGGGGACCGGACTGCCCCTCAAACCATAAGGACTTCTCCAGAATCTCCTCCACAAAACCAGAATTGATAATGACCCTAACTCCACAAAAGTCAGTTCCTTTTCTTTGTTGGAAGGACGGTCTGTTTTCCTTCATCGGAGCTGTGCCCCCTGAGATCCTCGAGCTGAAGCCCTTTTTCACTTTCTTTTGTTTTCTCTTTTTCACAAATCGGCTCATACCCCTCACTGACTCCTCCAGAAATGCTTTTCTTCAACAAGATGCCAAGGATCTGCCTGGGTTGAGTGGAGGCCCTAGTCTCCTCTGTACAGTGACCTTAGACTGTCCAATGACAAAATGACAAACAGTGCGGAATTTTCATTAACACAAGTGTTGCAAGTATTGCAAACTCAGACAATTATTAAATATGCGTCATCAGTAGAAGGCGATATTTTACTACCTCCTTTCTGTTTTACATATAAAGTTGTTCAAAATAGAAGCTTTTGGAATATGCCTCAGAGTTCCTACAAAAAAAAATCTATGAAGTGTGCTGAAATAGGAGGAAGATTCTAGTAGCTTTAAAAATTTTATGAACCTAGGTTACTTCTCAGAAGACTTCAATATTCTCTTGGAGTCTTTGGGAAGTTCTTTTAGAACTAATAACTCCATTTTGTCTTTTTCATATGAGAAAAACTAGCTGTTCAGAAAATCACTCTAACACTTAACTATTTTTCACTTTACTTACTGCAAATTGTACAGTCCCAGAAGTCCCATTCCTCGAAAATCTGTTTTAGGATCATCACCTTGGAAACCAATTTCACACCACTGCTTAGAAATCCGTGATTCCAGTGGAGTATTTGGCTTCAAGAATTGCCATAACTGGAGACAAAAGAGAATTACCTTGTTGATAGATATACAGAAATATTCTTCCCAATTGCTTCACTACATTATTGGAGGAGGCCTTGCAAAGTAGAATATATGCAAATATATTATACTTAAAAATGTGATCACCTTTCAGTTATATATATTACATCAATTCCCAAGGTACGGGCTGAAGAATCACTAGAGACACCCAAGATCTTTTCAGCCTAGATAGCAACAGAAACAACACTGTCATAACAGAAGTAAGAAGTTATTTGCACGTTTCCTCTCATCTGAGGGGTGGGCAGTGGAATTTTCCAGTGGTTGCACAGTTAGTGTCGCCCTTGCGCTGAAGGTATTGGAGTGTGTGCTTATGTTTTAGTGCTTTAAGCCTTTTGAGTCAGAAATTAGGTATATGCAGAGCCATATAATCTCCTCCCCACACAAAAATACTATTTGGGGCTGTCTAAAATATTGAAGAGTGGAAAAAGAAAGGGAGAACAGAGAGAATTTTAAAGCCATCTATTATTCAACTCCTCAGAAGATGCCTTTCTAACATTAGGTCAAAACTTTTAGCAGCACTGTTAACAAAATAAAAAGTGAACTGACTTGGGTGTCATTTCCTAGGGCTTGCCTGAAAAAGGAGTGAGAGTTAACACTACCATATGGCTGAAGAAAGATGGATCAGTAATGTATTAATAAACACAAAATATATCATGGCCTTTAAGAGTTATCTCAAAGAATTTCAATTAAAATCAATTATCTACTGATGGGAAAACATAAATTCTAAACATTTTACTCTTCATTGCTTAATAAACTGGTTTATGTTTTTAAGTGTTCCCTAGAAAGCTAGCTTTAGCTTATGCTATTGCTCGATAAGGAAGGATGGAGACCCATAGTTGTATAAATATGTAATGCTTCAAGTATTGTTCCTAATACAAGTGGGCAGATAAGCACACTTACTTTCCAGACTGTAAATATTTAATGTTATATTTTCACAAGAAACAATTATAAACATAAATGCTATATTTTCTTATGACTATTTCAAAAATAATTCAACTTCAAAAGTGCCTATTGTACATTTTATGGATTTTAAAGCTTCCACCAAGCAGTGATAAAACCACCCCGCTTTATGACAAACTTTCACGTATCCGAAACAGGATAAAACATAATAGTTGATAACAGAAAATACTAAAACATAAAAATTTACAGTTCATTTTATTATAGTTATTTTGATACAGCTAAAATCACTGAATGTTACACAATATTTTATGTTACTACTATAGTAGGTAAACTTAATTTATCTAAAGGGCAAGAGAAATACTCTAGAAAAAAATAAAGCAAACCTGTTATGCCTGAAAGCGAAATATCAAATGTGGACATACAAAATCTCCTTTTATATACATAGAGGAATTTGCTAGTGCTCTGCACGCATGAAAACAGAAACTTTATTCAAAGAGCTTAGGTAATGAGAGGTCAGGTAATAGCTACAGGGGAAAGTCAGTTTCTAAAACTTCTTTAGGAACTGAGTTGCTTATTGCCAAAATGGAGAGGGGCAGCACAAAGAAACCAAAATGTAAAGCCCCTGACATTCACTTGAATAATAACTTGAAGTAATCCCAGGGTCTACACAGTTAATAAGTACCTGGCTTCATTCCAGTGAGTGGGACAGCATGGCAAAAACAAGCAACTCTTTTTGTAGGTAGGCTACAAACCCCATTCAGTAGGTGGAAGAGTAAAACATTTGAATAAAAAAATGCTTCAGAAAGAAATTCCACTTGAATAATTTCATGCATCATGGCAGATTAGACTAATGGGTAAATTTGTTCTTGTGTAAATTGTTAGTCCATTTACTTTAGAAAGCGTCACTTTCTTATAAGATGAAAGGCAATGCTGCTGAAATCTTCACATGGAGTACAACTCTGGGTACATCTCCAGGAAGAAGCCTTGAGCTATTTCTCTTCTGATGGACCCGGCTCTACTCTGAACAAGTAAGGGTAGGAGGCAGGGTGGCCCTGCTAGGTTAAGGTAGTTTGCTGTGCTCAGAAGACTCTGTTGATGGCCCTTTAGTAGGGGGATCTGAGAAGTCTAGTCACCCGCGGACTCTGCGGCTGGGAGCGCTGCTGTCACACAGCCACCTGCCAGGTGCAGGGGATGGGTGCTGGAAGTGGGGGCGGGGGCGGGATGCCGGTGGGGCAGCAGGCTATGAAGAGAGCGGCCTGAGGCAGAGGACAAGCTTCCGATGTGGGGCCTGCACCGTGACCCAGCCTGGGCTGTTCTTTTCCCTTCGAACCGAGCCTTTACACAGCCCTGCTTGGATGCTGCGGCCTTGTCTTGGGTCTGCAGCAGGACAGAGAGGGGAGGGCGTTCATTCAGCCTTGAGTCAGGGCTTTCTCGGAGGAGCTGCTTTTCACAGCAGCCACCACAGGACTCCGTTCCGTCAGTGAGGGAGAAGAGAGGAGGTCTGGGTTGTACGATTTCAATTAAGTGTATGAATCCACCTAAGTGTCTGCCTTGTTTTAATCTCATTAGAAAACTTTTAATAGAAATATCTACTTGGATACCTCATGTAACGGTACTCTATGAACACGGTGACATTATTCAACTTACTCCTAGCCTATGTCCACATGGTCCTAAAATCTGGATTTTATTTTATACTTTAGGACAATAAATAGCAATGTTCATAATGCCTTCCTCTTGCCATAGAACAAAGCACTTGAACAATTTGGCAATATATTACCTGAGCGTATACACCCAGGCCCAGCAAACTTTGTGAAGGACCAGATGGTAAATATTTTGGGCTTTGTGGGCCATATGGTCTCTGTTGTAACTAATTCACTTTGCCTTGGTAGTAGATTAGCAGCCAGAGACTGTACAAAACTGAGTGCAGCGTGGCTTTGCTCCACTAAAACACCCCTTATAAAAACCACGACAAGCCAAACGTGGACCCCAGGTCTTGGCTTGCTGACTCTTGCTCTAAACAGTTTTGTGGAGTAGGTAGCCAGAGTGTTATTATCCATCTTGACGATGAAGAAGACCGACCACAAGCCATGGCTCAGCCTCTGGAAATACAAGGCCTGGTTTCCACTTTAAGGAATAATGGAGTACAGCAGTTAAAAGCCCTTGCTGACCATGTGAGTTTGCACTTAATCGCTCAGCCTCAATTTCCTCATCTGAGAAATAGGACAATACCAGGGTGTCACCACAAGGGTGAAAAGGGTGTAGAGCACTTATAGTGATCACTGATAACACCACTTGGCCACTGCTTTATCGTTACCATACTTGAAGTTTGCATAAGCTCCAGAGGAGGGTAAATATCTCACTCCTGTGTTTGCCTGGGGAGGCAAGAGAGGATTGCAAACTTCAGTGGAACATGATTTAAAAAACAAGCTGCTTCCTGCTGTAAGAATAATGGGTAGCAGAGATAACAGCACCAGCAAGTTCCCAGGGATACGGGGGCGCAGCCTATTCTGGGTCACAGTGACTGGTGACACATGGTGGAAATAGTGTGTCTTGGTTACTTTTCTCTCGTTGCTGAGACAAAATACCCAACACCCAAAATGAAGGAAGGAAAGGTTTATTTAGCTTACAGTTCGTGGAGGTTTCAGTCCATACTCGGCTGGTTCTGAGGCAGAGTGGCACATGGCAGAGGCCAAACTGTTTGGGGCAGCAGAGCACAGCAAAAACAACCAGCAAAAGGGAGGAATGGCTGCAAGAAGCCTCTCTCCTTCCTTTACATTGTAAAGAGGCTACCCCCACCCAGGGGGCGTGTACCTCTCACATAATCTCCATGCCCTCCTCTTTCACAGGCTCAGGATATGTACAAAGTAAGCACCCTGGCTTCCTGCTGAGTCACTCAGCTGAACTTCTAGATTGCCCAGGTTGACACAATGTATCAACCATAACATAGTGGGGACTCAAAAGGAGTAGCTTAGGAAACAACACTGGAAAGGGGCTGAGGTACATGGGCTTTGGGCTATAGGACCTAGGAAGCTTGAAGTGTTTATAATCTAGGAAATAACATAACTCAATCTGTGTCTCAGAAAAATACCTCTAGCAGTATTTCAGAAGACAGAGGGAAGGTTCTCACAGTTAGTGGGCACAATGACCAGGTGCTAACATCCCAAGTTGGAGATGATGGCAGGAATAAGATGATGGTATGGAAAACACTTGTGAGATACTTTGGGGTGTTCTATGGATAGGACTTAGGGATTTTTGTAGATGCAGAGTATATCCGAGCAACACTGCGAGCTATTTGAGGGCAGGAAAGATGCCTTTCTTCAGGGTGCCTAACCCAGTGGTGGACAGACCTGGCTTTATCATTTACTACATGTGGGAATCAGAAACTAGGCCAAAATGCTTACCATTTTTCTCACCACTAAAATGAAGATAATAAGCATTAGTTTGCCTACCTATCTGTGACAATCAAAATGATAATGCATACGTATTGAAACCATAACCACTGATAAAATAATCTTATACTGGTTCTTAACATGTAGCTGATATCCCATAGTAACTCAGGAATTCACCCAGGTTCACTGAAAACCTACCAAATGCCAGCACACGTAACAGGGCACCTACGGATGTTACACACCAGGCACTCAATGTCATTAGTAATTCTGAGGGCATCTCAGCCACTCTAATGAATTGTTCAGGCACTGCGACCAGTCTGCTAATTACCGCTTTTTTTTCTTTTATTCATCTCTTAACTCCCATTGCTGCTGAGCTTGACTACCTCCATCAGAAAATGGCCAGGAAAAAAGTACAATAAGAGGAGATGGCACTCAGCTAGTGGATTAGCTAAGATTAAACACAGGGAAAAGGGTAGAAGAAAAACTACTGCCAAAAATGACTCACATCAGATCCAACACTCATTAGTAGGTACAAGTAAGTCATCCGCTTAAGAGCTTACATATACAAAGCATAAACTCATTCACAGAAAGCACAATAGGATAAATTTTTAAAATTACATCATCTATTGATGTTTTTCCATAAAACAAAGCTAAGGCAGCCAAGCACAATGCTTCCTCCCAATTTTGTTACTGTGTTTTGAGTTCTAGGAAGAAGCAGAAAAAACCCTCATACCCTAAAAAGCATCCGTTTTCAGAAGGGAATGTATACATTTCAGATCAGTAGTTCTAAAGGCTGGTAGGTTGGTTATTTTTTCCTCTGGTAATGTCTTTCATTCAAAATTCAGTTTTTTGGGGGAGGGGGAAAGTTTTCGTAATGTCACACAGTACACCATCAGATCCTATAGTTAGTTCTTCATTTGGTTTGGTTGGGTTTTCCAGGGCTGGGGATGGAACTCAGGGTCTTGTCCATGGTAGGTAAGCCGGTCTACTACTGAGCTTCATACTGGCTCCCTATCAGATTTGTTTGTTTGTTTGTTTTTTGAGACAGGGTCTTGCTATGTAGCTCAGACTAACCTTGAATTCACTATGTAGTCCATGCCAGCCTTGAACTTGTGGCAATCCTCTGGCCTCAGCCCCCTGCATGCTAGAATTACAAGCATGTGTCACTATGCCCAGTGCTTATAAGATTTTTAATATTTTTTTAAAAAGTTTTTCTCTCTTTTCTTTTAAAGCGGGTAAGGAGTATTTATGACTTCATATTATATTCCCGCCTTGAAGTTCTAATATGCCTAACATAAACCTTACCGCCTCTCTGAATACTCGCCAAGTTACATGAATAAATAATCAGCGTTACCGTGTTGTGGAATTTCCCTAGAGAGGTACTGCTTAGGCGGAAATGAACTTCATCTCTGATACGTATTAAAAGTCCTAAGTGAAAACCCCAGGACTCTGTGACAAACGCTTTTCTCCTATTGACTTTTAACACATGTGAAACAATGCAAACTTGAGGCAACTCTGAGAGCCCACAGAAGTCACCTCTGACACTTCCTCCAGTGCCAAAAGTAAACTGGCTTTCAGACTAACTTCTCATATGAACTTTCTGGTGAAAAATTTATCAGCAACCTCTGAATCAGCAAGAATACTCGGCTGTGTCAAGCGGTCACAGCGCACATCCCCAGGGCCCTTGCAGGAGGATGCAAGCACCAGTTGACAGGTGAACTGATAAGTACAGGGACTAACCTTCAAAAGCATTTCTTCATGCTGGGGATTGTCGGAATCATAGGGCTCCCTGCGTAGCTTTTCCACATCTGCAATAAGATTTCTGTAGCCCACAATTTGCAGAAGGCAGGCCTGAAGAGAGATTCCCAGCCTAAGGTGTTCAAGAAGAAAAGAAATACAGACAAACAAAAAACAAAACATGCCTTTTTGGCACTTGCTCGCTTGGCATGAGGCAACAGATCTTTTCATATCAATAGAATAGTCAGGAAATTGCTCAAACAGCTCTATTACACAGAAGCACAAGTCTTTACTGAAGCCCCGCAGGGATAGCTGTATAACCCGGCTACATTTTTTCCCCTCATTCTCGCTTTTTCTTAAACTGAATTGCAGGTTTGGCTTAAAAAACAAGGTTGCTCTTTAGGAAGGCAACTTTTGAAAGTAAGATACAGAAAGTACAGTAATAATAGGTTCTTAGAGAACATTTAGGCCCCCTAGGTTTGTAAATCAGAATCATTTCCAAAGGATGGGTATGAAAATGAGGGGGAGGGAGAGAGCAGGGAGGAGACAGAGGGAGGGAGGAAGGGAGGAAGTGGGGGAGAGAGAGGAAGGTGAAGAGAGGGAAAGGGGAAGAGGGGGGGGGAGAGGCAGACACTGCTTTCAGGGGTTTTGGAAAAGAAAATTTTCAAAAGGAAATGAAGCACAGTATCTTCTTGGGAATACCTCTGACACACAAGACAGTACCAAGAGTGAAGCCGCTGTAAGATTTCCCATCGCATTCCGACCACTCTACTTGTCTGAAAACTTTTTTCTTAATGCTGAAACAAATCTGTTTTTGCATATTACCATATGGTTCAAATTCTATCTTCTGAGCAAATTTATTTCTACCTTCCCCTTGCCATGGCTACTTATTTTAAACTCTTCCTTCTAGTCTCATTGCAAGGGTTTAAAATTATCCCCTGCCCCTTCAGTTCCCGCTCATGGGATATGGTTTGCAGACACTGCACTGTCCTGCTCAGTATGCTCTGCACGCATACTATGTGAGTAGCCTCTCCCTGAAAACTTATCACTGGGCCGGGAAACAGCCTGGCTGTCAAACACACAGAGGACCACAGGTACAATGGGCTCTCTCTAGGCAGGCACATAATGCTTCCAGTTTATTAAACAGGTGACTAATCACCAAGATCTTTCTTGCCTAGAAACTACTATCATATAAATTGTTCTTATTCTGCCTGTACTCATTTGGTGGCATTTTAAAATCTGAAGGGGGTACTTCATGTTTACTAATTCTTGCTGAATTCTTTAGTCATATCCTTTCTTGGTTCAAAAACAGTTGAACACTAGTAACTTCATCTGATACTGTGCATTGTCTAGTTGTACCTACTTCACTCTCTCACTTGAACATTTTTGTGGTAGTGGTGGTGGTGGTCACTGTAATCACTGTGACAGTGACATCACCTTCATCTTGGGAGGAAATAGATGCATAAAGGTTAAATCTAAAGTTAGGGGCAACAGGTCTTAGGATCATATGTATCTACTCCAAACACAGAGGACAGTGTCGGACAACCTGGGAACACAAAGCTCAAAGTTTTGCGTCCAAGTAAATGGGTTGCATAATTACTTATTAATATTGCTCCCCAACACCATATATTTAAATTTAGGAAACAGTACCCAGGAAAACACTGTAGCAGTCTCCCAGAAAATCAACATATGATTGAGAAAAGAGTCTTTTTAGGGGAAGAAAAAAAAATAGAAGAAATAAGAGGAAGGTACAAATAAAGGCACTTAGATGTCTCTCTATAGTAATTTTTATACCACAATAAGTAGCTCTTAAAATGTAATTATAACAAAGCGAGGTTACTAGTAGTAATAGTTTGGTAAGTGTAAAACGTTTTTCCATCTCTAACCTACTATTTCTTAGTTTTCTCAGAATAGTTCTTTTTTATATGAGGTTTTATCAATGTAAGTCTGGGGAGAATCCACATTGACATACTGAAAAAACACCACCACCACCAAACACCACTATGTATGGCTTTTCTTAAAGGAAATCAAAAGAATGATGTACAAGAAATGCTTTTAAGTACAACTTCTACAACTTTGATAGAACAGACAGAAAAAAAGATTGGTTCTTATAACTAATTCAATCTCTAAATACGATTATAGGACTAATATATTCCTCGTGCCCAGTTATTGTCTTAAATTCAACATAATTTAGAATGAATTGCCTTCTTAGCACCTTCCTAGAGGAGTAAAATAAATGTCAGAAAGTTTAAAAAAATACATTTACTGCATAACTGCATAAATCTTAAGGACTGAATAAGGCAAGGGCGGCTAATTAGCTGAAGAGGCTGCGGAAGAATGTGGTGGGGACCAGGTGCAAATGGAGTTTTTGTGAAAAGCACCTGGACAGTTAGGACCTAGAAACCATCCAAGAGACAGAGCTATGCCAAGAACGCTCTATAATTCCCTTCAACTCCAGCCTGCCCTTGGTAATTAAAAGCCTTCCTCAGTGGTAACATCTATTCTCAACCAAGCAGATCTAAAAGACAGTTTGATACTTACCAACCTAGAGCAGTTTTTAAATATATCTGTAGTTGGAATTTATTCTATCTGATGTCTTTAGCCCCATATTTTACTAAAAAGTTCCTGTACCCAGTGGAAAACTATAAAGCTAATTTTAAATGTCACAAACACTGCCAAACGCATTTTAATACTTCCAAGATGAGCAGCATACATTATAAAGCTTTAAAGTTTTCATAGAAAAACCATCTCTTCCTCCCACACATACTTGTCTTCTTGACAAGCAGGTAGGAGCTGCCTCCGAGATAATCAGTCTGTCACGAAAGAATATTCATGAGAAAGCTGAGGGAGTAGTCTACGTGGAGCAGACTCAGCTGAGGTGCACTTATGTAATGTAGTTACGGTTAATGTAAATAATCGGCCCTATACAGTGTCTATGAATGGGTTTCCTTTATCTCTTATTCCAGTGTCAAGGGCACCCCTCCCGTTTCCTACATTCACTGCACTGTGGAAGCGTAAGCATACACTGCAACAGAAGTACAGAGTTACTGCCACTCACAAACACAGTTTTTTCTTTACTCTTCATCTAAAAGTCAAAATGCCGCAGATGACTATTTCAGGAAGAGAAGGAAGGAGCGGGAGAGAGAGAGAAAGGGGCAGAGACAAACGCCAAGCGTGTGGCGCTGTGGCTGGGGCTCCGCATTTCTCGCGTATGAAACGTTGTCTTACTGTGGATTTATGTCGGGATTAATTTTCTTCAGTTCCATGATGTCTTCTATAGTTTTCTCAATGGCATCAGGGTGAACGCTCACTGAAGTCTGCAACAGCTGGAAAACATGTTCCCATCCATCAGTTCCCCTGTCCTTAAGGCCAACGGCTCACACAGTGGCTACGGGGATGGAGGTTACAAGTATGTGTTTGAGCTTCCCTATGAAGGTCTAAGCTAAAAGCCAACATTGCTTTAGTGTACTTGAATTCTAGTGAATCTGACACTCATATTTAGGGGAGAGCTCTTTTCCTGATTAAGGTGTTTAATGCAGAGCAGACACCCATACGGTTTTGGTTTTGGTTTTGCTCTTGTCAGCTGTTTCAAGCTACTTACTCTGCAGTGTTAAACTTTCTTTCCTTGTCCAATTTAGTTCCCTTCTTTCATAGGCACCATGTCTATACAGAAGAGTCAGGCACATGGGGATTATACCCTCAAGGATGTCAAAATTGAAAACCGAGAGCAAATTGCCAAGAATCTTAAAAAGGAAAACATTTATTTTCTTTTATGAGATGTTCACCTATGTGTTATAGAAGCTAACACAATGGTGCCTTTGGTTTTATTAGAAAATCTGAAATATAAGCTAACTGGTTTAGATATTGAGGAAATACTAGAGAATACTGTTCCTATATTCAAGGAATTTTTTTATGATTTTGGAAGAGATATTTAAAAAAAGATTAATCTGCCAGGCATGGTGGTGCATGTCTGAAATCTTAGCACTTGGGAGGCTGAGGCAGAAGGACTGGTAGGAGTTCAAGGCCACCCTTGACAACATAAGTAAGATCTTGGCTCAAAAAAACAACAAACAATGAAGGATTAACTCCACAATGAATTTGGCAGTAACTATGCCTAGAAATTCACAAATAAAATGTACAGTGGTTTATGATGGACAGATGATTCTCTCTTCTCAGCTTGCGTTAGTTTTCAGTCAATATATTTGTTTCTTAAAATGTTTACTTTTCATAATAAAAGTATGCCTAGGAAAAGTTGCTGAAAAAATGAGAAGATAATTTTATTTACCTTACTTTTGGAATCCCTCAGGGAAGATTCTGTTAAAGAAACAAAAAAGTCATTCAAAATGCATCCTGCAGAATGGGTTTAAAATTACTACACTGAAACATGAAATTGTATCCTATATTCCACCAACTGGAGGGCATTGCCAATTTGAGCCCAGCCTGCGCAGTTTATTGAAATCCTGTCCCAAAGTAAAATTTTTTTTAAATGCCCAGGGATGTACCTCATTGGTTGAGAACTTCTCTTGCATTCAAAAGGCCCTAGGTTCAATCTCCAATGTTGTAAAAGCAAACAAACAAACAAACAAACAAACAAAACCAACTCTGCATTTTGCTGACTTCTTTATTTTATGCTTACCAATTTTCATGGTTCTTGAAGCTCCAGGCTTGGTACTATAACAAATCCGTTGCAGTTCACATCTTCCAGTGAGCTTCCTCATTACAAATTTCAGACAGCGCCACAAAAATTTACAGTAAAAATACAGGCACACCTGGATCAGCATTCTGTGAAAAACAAAGGAAAGCACCCTCCAGTAGAACTCTAGAGGAGAGGAGCAAGCAGCCATCACCAGCAAAAGGCCCAGGAAAAGAGAAACCAGCGGTTAGGCATTGGGATTGGCAAGCGCATCCTTCTGTTCCCATCTTATGTTACACACTGGAGCTACATTTACGGTGAGAGCATGCGATTCCATGCTCCAGAATACCCCATTCTAGTAAGTTTGATATTCCAGCAAACTGCCGGGGAAGCACTGGAATCTTTTTGTTTCCCACCTCCATCTAAAACATCTTGGAAACCAGAGTATGAAAAAAGGTATCTTCTACTATTGCTTGTGTTAAAACTGCTTCTCCATAGGCGTGAGGAACAGAGTCCCAGCCTCTTGCCTGCATGGACAGCCTCTCAGGTCTCCTTGTTCTTTTCCTAGTGCACTGTGTTAGTTCTTCCCCTCCCGCCCTCCCTCTGCTATCTTGGAGGCGCTGTGATCCTCTGCAGGCTTTGGCTGTGCAGCCACCCGACTTCTCTGCTATCCTATGCCGGTACTCCTTTGCTGGGAAGCATCTTCAGTGACCTGGGCCTCGAATTCTCCTCAGAGGTGACAGCATTCTCTGATTCAAACTCTTCAGCAACTCTACCTCTACAGAACTCTGCTCCTGACTCTTGCTAAAGAAAGTTTTCTTTACTGTACACCCTACCTCAATCCAACAACATCTCAACAAATTCAGACATTAGCGAGCACAGTCTCAACATGACCCCAGTTTCAGAGACAAAGCAGGCCTCTCACCCAGAACTCGCATGCAACCCATTTTCTCTTCACACTATGATTTCCAGGAAGCAAAATATTTTAATTACTTCTCACGTATGTCATTTCTAAAATTTTTTTTTCCTCAAATGCTCACTGATTTTGCCAACTCTTAAGAGTAATGTGGGGTCACTTAGGTCATATTTCAACCTATGATCATTTAGATCAATTAAAGCAGTTGATCACTACTTTCCACAATGTGATCCATCCCCCAAATGAACCAATACACTGGCTGTATTTATTCAAACCGCTCTGATGCCAACAGCTTAGAGAAGATTGTGCTTAGAATAAAAACTTTAAACAGTCCTGTTTGTACAGAGGCACAGGGCCTATGTCTTATAAATGCCAAGGGGGTGGGAAAAATAGCAGGAGCAAGAAAGCTGCTGTGCGACTGCAATGGAGTACTTTTCTGGGAATAAAATTATGTCCTAGAATATTTAATAATGTGAGAATGTCCATGCTTTGTTTATCAAGTAGAAAAAAGTTACAAAGGCATGTGTAGAATGACCTACTTTACCTCTGAAAACAAAATGAATAGTGATATTTAAACAAGAGTGAAGAAAAGACAACATAACAAAAATATCAGCAGTGGTATCATTAAATAAGGAAGGTATCAGTAATTTTAATTTTTTATTAAATATGTTTCCTTTCTTCTACAATGTTGGTATTACTTTTTAAAAAACAAAAGTTACAACAAAATTAATATGTATAAAATAACTACCCAAATCCATCATAAAACAGCCTGTAAATTTCTACATGTAGTCAATTGCTGTGAAATCAGTCAAGTTCTGCCGAAAGACAAAAAATTGATTTACTACACTGTAAAGCTCAGCACTCAACTGTTTTAGTCAAATATGTTCTAGAATCTGTTAGGATTTAGGTTAACAGCTTCCCCCCAAAAAAGTAACCCTAAAAATAAATTTATGGAACATCTTAATTAGACAAGCGAGAGGATTCATAAAATCTCAACTTGTTCTCTTGGAAAATGTTCATCATTTTTCAACTATGGAAAACTATGCCAGAAAAAAGATTTAGTGACATCTTTGTTAATTGGCCCCTAGCCAAATGGTAATGCTATTAATTATTGGGAGGCATTATATTATTAGACAAAAGTTTTGCATGTTATCTGTTCCATGGGTAATTTTCTTTTCTCTCTTTCTTTTTTGTTTTTCTGTGAGCCAGAATCTCATTATGTAGTTCAGGCTGCCCTTGAACTCATTATGTAGCCCAGGCTGGTCTCGAACTCACAGTGATCCTCCTGCCTCCGCCTTCTGCCATGTGTAATTTTCTGTGAAGTCAGTCTCATGTGGGCCAACATCCAAATGAAACCATTTTTTAAACTGGTAGCACAGATTCAGTAGTCAGGACTGTAGCACAGGTGGGACCACATTTGTCAGAGTCTTGTAATACTAAATCTTCCTAGGGAAAACGGTGCACATGATTGCTTGTGAAGTGCCATAGTCTGGATCTTAAGTATGCCCAAGGGCTTGGTTTCTAGGAAGGTGCTGTTGGGAGGCCCGGGCACCTTTCAGAGGCGGGGCCTAGTGGGAGCCTCTTGGGTCTTTGGGGCTGTGCCCTTTAAGGGAACCCTGCAAACCCAGCCCTTTCCTCATTCTCTTATGCTCCCGGCCATTAGGTAAATGACTTTGCTTTGCCGTGCATTTCTACCACGTTGTGCTGCCTTGCTGCGGGTCAAAACCAAGAGCGTTAACCTCTCCAGAACCAGAACCTCCAGAGCTGTGCGCCAAAATAAACCTTTTCTCTTCTAAGGTGATTATCTCCGTTACGTGCTGCAGTAAGGGAAAGGTGACGAACACATGGAGCATATTTGTACATGGCTCACTTAGGGTACAAATGAAGCCACAGAATGTCGGCTCCGTGACCAGGTCCACATAAAGATGTGGCTTGAGACTTAGAAAAGTCAACCCAGCTGGCAGGAAGTGTTCTTATGTAGTGACCTACAGCCCCGCTGGTGTTTCTCTCACCAGCCTCCTTGTAAACAAGGAAGTGCCTGTGTTGCAGTAACTTTATGTAGAAGAAGAAAAGAGACCCCATGCTCTGCTTGCTTTATCTCTCCCTTTTTAAAACTCCCCTGGGGATGCTGATGCTGCTAAATATGGTGAAACCCAGCAGAACTCCACACTGGGACTGGGGTCAAGCATCGTTTCCGAGGGCCACCACTCTGAACGGCACGATATCCCTCTCCCATAACTACACAGTGTCACCAAGCACAAAAAATAAATTTAAATTCTGAAATGACATTTACATACAGCGTACCCTCTGGAACTTCTAGGCAGTTCTGATAACGCTATTTATTATCCAAGGTATATTTTTAAAATTTCTGCTGGGCGTGTTGGCACACATCTGTAGTCTCAGCACTTGGGAGGCTGAGGCAGGAGGATCATTGCAAGTTCAAGGCCAGACTGTGCTACAAAGTGAGTTCAAGACTAGCCTGAATTGCATAATGAGACCCTGTCTCAAAAAGACCACAAAAAACCAAAATAGCCCTCATTTTTCTAATGGGCCAACATGCTCATAAATACCATCTTGCTATAGGTAGGTATGTAGGTAGATTCATAGCTAAGTATATTTTCTTGCTATGCTAAGTACTACATTTTTCAGTCCAGATCACTGAATCAATGTTTTGACAGATATGCTTTATCTTTGATTTAGGTCATAAATCTGATCCAGAAATGTAAATACCACAGATACCCTTACAGTGGAAATCTTATGACAGAAACAGCTTGCTTCCTCATGAAAGGACCAGATCAGTATAACTTTCCTGTGCACAACTTGGGATGGCTCTACCAATACTTCCTGGAACGCGTGTCTTGAATCATTTGGACCTATGGAAGTTCCTAAATCGTAAAGCTCTTGGGTCAAAAGCAGAACAGAAACAATGGCTAAATAGTTTGAGAGGTTGTTAAAGTGCTTTGTATGCTTAACCTGAAAAGGAGACACTAGGAATGGACCTGTACGTACTCTTGAGCTAATCAGCGGTTGATTTCATAAGTAGGAAAAAGCACAGAAGGGAAGCGGGGGAGTACGCATGTTTCTCTTCTGGGTTTAACGACTCTTGGATTTAGTGTATCCTTTCATCATTTTGATTTCTTTTGCTTTACACCCTCACGTTTCTGACTGAGAGGGGGCATTTCAAGTACATTTGCAAGACAGATCCCGTCTGCCTTCCCCAGCACAGATCTCCTTCAGCCACTCTGCTCCAGGGCCCACCCACCTCCCTCTTCTGTCAACCTCTGACAGCAAACCAGTTTTAACTGAGGCAACATTTGCTCATTGTCTTCCTAACCCAGCCTCAGTGTTCTCAGTTCTGATGGAAGATGCTCAGGTCACTACTAAGATCTGTTAGAATTTTAAAGCCTAATAATTGAATTCTGAAGATGTGGAGAAAGCACTGATCATCATCTATTTCTACTCATTACACACATAAGTAGCAGGAGTCTTTTTTTTTTTGTACCGAGAATCGAACCCAGGACCTTGTGCTTGCCAGGCAGGCGCTGTCCCACTGCTGAGCTATATCCCCGGCCCTCAGGTTTTTGTGTTCCAAAAAGAGTTGATGCTTTCCTAAGATGAACGCCTTGTGTAAGCCTGGGGAGAATCTGATTCAATCACAGCAGCTACTACACATGCTCATTTCCAGTTTTGTTACTGTCATTCATTAATATGCTATAACTGCCATTTATTAATATGCTGCAGAGTGAGTTTATGACTGAATTCATGGCAGTCTTCCTCCATAAAGCAATTATGATCATGTTGATTATTTAATATTCATTCTCTAGCTGGAACCAGAATAGCCACCCAATGTAAATTATTCAAAACGGATCATTTCTCTGCCACCAAGTAAGAGTGAGGCCCTGTCCTGTGCTGCTTTGTTAGAAGAATCTGTTCATCAGGGTTGGTGCCTTGGACACAGGAACTTCACCTGGGGCCAGGTAGCACCTTGCCCAAGGGGGAGGGACATGGGTACCTGTGCAACACTACTCCACCATCTTAAGTTTGTGACTCTGGTGTCTTCTTTTGTAATAATAAGAGAAAAGTGGCTTATTTTGAACAATTTCGATGAATGTGCTAATGAGAGTCAATTCTTGCTTGAAGAAGTCCTGTAATAAACAAGGACACTGTTGGTGAGAAAATAAAATAAATGTACCAAAAAAGAAAAATAACCAAAACCTCCTGCTTCTTGCTTCAAACATTTTCCTAATTTTCCTAAATGAAACACGTTTTATCTAAATGGCCATAAAGAAGAGCACGCTGGTCAGTGTTTCCTACATTGCATACAGTTTCTAAAATGACTTTTTTTAGCTGTTCCACTGAAGTTCCTGATTAGAGGCCTTGGGAGTTTAGGAGTTAATATATGTATCAAAAGTTTTGCCCAGTAAATAGCACCAACTCTATAACCAAGTTTCTACCAAGAAGACAGACTGCATGAGCAGGAAATGTGACACCACAAGAAGAAGTAAGTGTTTTTCTGGAAAAACAAGTATTTTCCTCCCATAAAGGCAGGAGGCCCCAAGACCCCCTACCCAGGTAGAGCAGGGCCCCGTGCTCTTTCCCATTATTTATTTGAGAGATCACAATGCCTCCTAAAAGCAAAAATTAAGGAGGTTAATTGGTAAATATTACACAGTAATGTGATTACAAATTCTGTTGCTGTAATACAAGTCACTATTTTTACTTTCCAGGGAAGTTTTACGTGGGAGCTTAAAGAATAACAACTCAACATGGGATACTTAAAATAATACATAAATTAAGGGTTTATCCTTTTCCTTTGAAGGAAAAAGAGATACAGGTTAATCTTAACTTATTAGTGATATCATTATTCAAATTAAAAATTAGAATCTTAAATACATTCGTTGTCTGAGATCTACTTTTATAAGTCAAACCTTTTTGCTTTTTGGGTAATATTTATGAGGAAAAGCAGCACACACATAGCACGTTGACATTTTAGAAATATTTAAATGTAATCGCAAATGTAAATTTTTATTGGTAAATAAAAATATTTTTAAAATAACCAAAACTAAATAAATATGTAAATAAAAGATAGCTATCAATAGGTAACATTACTGCTCCAACATCCATCATAAGCTTCAAAATCTTCCACAGGCCATGAAGAACGGGCCTGTGATTGTAGATTTACTACATAATACAATTTTTTGACACTTTAAGTCCTAGGGTTGGAGGATATTATCAGAATTATGAATAAATTAATTTCTAGAAGTGAAGGAAAGAGATCGGAAGTGAATTGAGGGAAGGGACAATGGCAACTTAACAGCTGTTTACTGAGTCCTCCGATGAAATGAACATAAATGGAAGTAAAATGGGAAACGTCAGATGGGAGAGCGGGGATCTAGACAGCAGTAAAAGTGAACACGAGCCAAGAAGTTAATTTCACTGCAATCGTGTGACACCCTTGTTCAGGGGAACTTACAATCTAATAAGGAAAATGACCAGGAAAACAAAGGTTAAAAAGCAGTGAGATAATTCTCCAGTGTTAGAGAGGGGGTAGATAAAGCACCATCCTTGGAGACTGGAGAGCAGTGCTAAGGCGCAGTGGTTGAAGCTCCAGAGGTGCGGTTGGTTAGCGCGCCCTGCTTACATAACACGCGGCTGTTGTACAAGGAGAGCAGGGCTGGTGATATGGCTCAGTGGTGCAAATGCCTGCCTGGCAAGCGTGAGGCTGTGAGTTTTATTCTCTGTACCAACAAACAAACAAAAAATGAAGAGAGCAAAACTGCCTGGGAGATCAGCACGCCTTACTAACTTCATAACAAAATGGATAGCCTACAACCTGTGAAACTTGGAAACTTTTCTCAGTTTGCTACTGTGAGCTGTGGGACTTTGGTCAACCACTTTGCTTTTCTAGGTCTCCCCTTTAACATTGGTAAGGTGATAAGTGAGATTCGACCAAATTTCTGTACTTCTCCACCTCCCACAGTCTGCATACCTATTTAAAAGTATTGAAGTCCTGTGGGGCTGAGACCAGCGGCAGAGCGCACGCTTCCTATTTGGGACCTGGGTTTGATCCCCAGCACTGAACAACAGAACAAGCGTTAGTCTGCCCTTTCTCTAGTATCAGCTCAGTTAAGTTTTCCTGCAGATTCCTTCACACAGCGCCCAGAACCTGTCTCTGATCCCACCCTCCTAACGTCTCCTGACCAGGTGGCCTGCTCCTTTGGGGCGGAGATCAGTTCACGTTCTTTCCAGAATCACCCACACGGACTGCCGGTGGGCCTACCGTGAGAGGGCCACGTGGTGCAGAAATAACAGGAAACAGGGTTGCATTTAAATATCTGTGTCCCTTCGAGCAAGATATTTCACTGTGCTAAGCTTCCTTGCTCCCCTCTATAAAATGGGCAGTTAAGTCCTGCTTCATTATAACTGCTATAAAGAGAAGATAAAAGTGGTATCATATTGGCATTTTTAGCAGCAGATGCTTACTGACTGGATCTGTGGGTGTAGATGTCAGTCGAGTGTGAATGACTTACAAAATCTAATCTACAGTTATTATCAAAAATGGCAAATCTCTCTATACCTAATCATGACTGTAAAATACTGCTTCTGCTCCCTGCGCTGCATCAAAGCCAGGGTGCAGGGACAAGTCTGCTGGACTGCAGACAGTTCCTCCCACAGAGGTCTGGGCCTGGCAGGTGCTTTTCCTTCCTCATTTCTGCTGGAGGAAGAAAACACACAATGAGGTCCACAGCACAAAACCTGGGACTCCTGGGCAGGGACAGCTGTTAGCGATTACTGATGTGGAGTAACTTTAAAATTCCCTTCATTAGCATTTTCCCAAATCAATAATGTTATCACCAGTCTCAAAAATATGATGTCAAAACAACCAAATCTTACCAGGGGAAAAAATCTTCAGCACAAGTCTTGGGTTCTCTGTATAATATGTATCAACTGACAAAGTTAGTACAGTAAATTAGAAAATGAATCCTAAGGTTTAGTTTTATGTGGGCCTTTTAAAGTATCCCCTTTTCTTGTCTACTTTACCATTTTCTTTTTATGCAGCCCATGGCTACAGTCATATTAGGTGAGGGTGGGATACTTATCCGATGTCTCACATCTACATTCAATTTATTTTATTTTATTTTATTTGGACTTTTTGAGACAGGGTCTCCCTATGCAGTTCAGGCTGGCCTTCAGCTCATTTGTAGCCCAGGCTGGTCTCGAACTTGCAACAATTCTCCTGCCTCAGCCTCCCTAGTCCTGGGATTACAGGTGTGCGCCACCATGCCCGGCTACACTCAATTTAAAATACAACTTTTGTCTGGGTGTATCATCCTGTAGCATGTATTTTTTATATCTTACATAATTATTTTAACACATATAAATATTTCCTCCATTCCTTTATATGCCGAATAGTTACACCACTAATATCGCTGATGGTGGCAGTGAGCTGGAGCAACTGGGTATTTCTATGGTTTGATTGTTCCCACTAAAACTCATTGCAATTTCATCCTCACTGTAAGGTATGAAGAGGTGGGGCCAGATAGAACCTTTAAGAGAGGTTAGGGTATGAGTTCTCTGCTCTTTTGAATGGGTTAATTCATTCATTGGTTAATGTGTTATCTTTAGAAAAAAATGTGTTACAAAAGCCAGTTTAGCGATCACTTATGTGTTCCTCTCACCATGTGATGTCCTGCACTGTCTGGGACGCTGTAGTCTCTGACAACAAGAAGCCCTTACCAGACACAGCCCCTAGCCGGGTATACAGCACAGTGGCACAAGCACCTGCCTGGCAAGTGCAAAGTTCTGAGTTCAATTCCTGGTACAAAAAAAAAAAAGGTGAACAGACACTGACCCTAGAACTTGGACCTTAGATGCTCCAGAACCCTGAGCTGAATAAACCTGTATTTATAAATTACTTGATCTGAGATATTTCATTATAGCAACAGAAAAGGGAGTAAGATAACATGCATCTTAAGATGTGAATTAAAATTCATTTCTTTCCCACAATCTGGTTCCTTTACGATCAGCCTAAATTTGTCTGGGGCTGGGAATGGAGCATTTCATTCTGAATATCTCAGAAGTTGACAGATTAATCTCTCTGTGGGCTTTTAAATAAAAAAACCCAACTCCTCATCCTTCATAATGTATTTGCTGACCTCAGGAGTTAACACCTGATTTATTCAGGCTATGTTTACATAACCTTCTCTTTGGTTCAAACAAAAAGATCACCAAGATTCTCCAACATCTGTGGGAATGGACTACAGGGAATTCAGGCAATCCAAACATGACGCGGCTTGTAAAACAGTCTTACTACCTCCTCCTGCACCCTTTCCCTTCCAAATTCCCAAGCATCCATATATATGATTATTCATATATGGTAACTTAATAATAAACCATCAGAAACAAAACTAAAGCCAAAAGCAGTAGTCAGGTAAAGAGGGGTGATGATTGAGTCTCCTTGTATTACTTTAAAACCGTGCACTGGGGATAGAGCTCAGTGTCATAAGTGCCTGCCTGGGAAGTGCAAGGTCCTGAGTTTGATTCCGGGTACAAAACAAAACAAAACAAAACAACAAAAACAACAACAAAACATATATATATATATCATATATTATTTTAAAACCAATGGTCAGTGAAGACTTTCTACCTTTCTTCTTGATATATAATCAGTTATTATAGCTTGAGCCTCACATAAATAATCAACGTCAAATAACATTTATAAAATACCAAGTTAAAAGAGAAACATCAGAATACATAGCTGGTTGGGCTGTTTCCATTATCCTTAGGATTATTCTGTGCAAAATTATGGCGGCAGATTTCCAGCGTACCCATTCTAAATCATCATAAAATTGACTATAAAATATAATGCAATCTCTACTAACCATACTCTTAATTAACAAAAAGTAACAGAAGCAAAAGGTACAATTTTTCCTAAAATGACAGGTTTTGAACCCATCTAAGTTTTTCTAAAACACATGAGACACTGGAGAATTTAGTAGTGCAAACTTCACCGTTATTGTCACCCCTCTTACAAGGGGGTGATCTTGACTTGCAGGTGTCATCTAATACTAAAATTTTATGTTAACATGTTCTGCAGCTAAAAGGCTATGTTTACATTCAAGATGTATTCATAAGTACCAGATTTTTCATGAATGTATAAACAGATGGGATAATTACCATGGCAACCCAAAACTCAGGTTAAATACTTGGCTGGCAAATGTCTTAGTGATATTTTAAATACCATATTTCTTTTTTTTACATAGCTGAGATAAACAGGCAGGAGAGTATCCTGTAGAACAAAACAAATTCCAAAGCCTGGAAATGGTTTAAAAGTGACCTCTTAACAGGTTTTTACAATTCTGAGATCTAGTAAATACCAGAAGCCAGAACAAAGCAGTGAATGTCCCACAAACCTAGCACGCAGTGCCTCCACAAATAATAGTGGAACAAAAACCAGTGGGGAAAAGAAAATCTTAAATTGCAGGCACTGAAAAAAATCAAATCATTTCCTAAGAGAAACAAGCCCATTAATAATTTGCTTAGAAAAAAGCCCAGAGGAACAAGAATGTGCAATAGAGGTAGGTACTCTCTTGAAGAGAAGAAACCCAATCTTTGGGAAGATGTCTTGAATTCTCAAACATTCAGACTAAGTTCATTTTATATTTTAATGTGAAGTAAAACCTCTCTGGGGATATCATTATAGAAGAGTGAAATTGAAGATAATTATAGGCTCAGCCAAATGGCTTTCAAAACAAAACAAGATCACTCACAACAATAGAGGACATTCTGTATAGGTTGATCTTCAAAGAACAGGTAATAAATATGGCTTTCAAAAATGTCACCGAGGCAGCAAGCACAGAAGCCTAGGACATATGTTTGACCCAAAAAGAACATTTTCAGATGCTTGTAGACATTAGCCATCCAAAATCTACATTAAGGGATAGCTAAAATTATGTGAGGAAAATGAATTTTACACAAATTATACTAATTGGCTTCTTCATTGCTGATTCCTTCAACCTCACTGTTCAGGCCAGCAGCATCCCATTCCTTAGAGATACCCAGCCTCAAGTTTGCCCAAAGTATGCATGCTTTCGCACCCATGTTCTTCTGTGCCCGTGTTCTCCTCTCTTTCAACATCAATATGCACAGAGTTAGAAGAGGAACCTTCTGGCCAAAGTATTCTGGACCTGGTCACAGGATCACAATGATGACGAGAAATATTATTCTAACAGGTAAGAAAGTTTCTCCACTCCAGAGCGCTTATCTAGGAACCCCCCATAACTTACCTCAGGAAGTGCTTCATTGTGCCTTGTTGACTTCAGATATTATGCAAACTGTCCTCAAGTAGCCGATTCTAAATTTGCCTTTGTCAAAGCAAGTGTAGGCTGTGGGAAGAAATTAGATATATTTACTAAAAGGTGACTGAACATCCCAAGCAAATATTTCTCCCTACTGAGCCAAGCAGACCATTGGCTACACCCCCAAAACACCACCAATGGAACAGGGCAATTCAGTGGGAAGAGGTGACCACTCCAGCCTTTCATTTTGTAGTCGGACAATTTGCCTGCCACTTGCTGGAGAAAGAATTAGTCCGTGAGCTTCAGTAGTAAGCTTTTCTCCTACTTTGGGTACCAGTACTGCACAGTATTTGTACAAACAATAAAAGTAAAGAGTACAGACATCTAGTAGTCTTAAATTTGGTGGCCTCAACCTTCCAAAATCACAACTTAAAGAAAGAGAACTAGAACTAGAAACTGGTTCAACATCTTTAGCCATTAGAGAAATGCAAAGTTAAAACAACACTGAGATTCTACCTTACTCCAGAAAGTGCAGCCAATACCAAGAAATCAAATAATAACAAATGCTAGAAAGGCTGGGCAGAAAAATGAACCCTTCTATATGGTTGGTGGAAATGTAAACTAGTACATCCATTATGGAAATTAGTAGAAAGACTCCTCAAAAAACTAAACATAGAAATTTCATTTGATCCAGCTATTCCTGAAAGAGTGAAAGTCTCTATAGTACATGGATACATGCATATCCATGTTTATAGCATCATAATTTATAACTGCGAAATCTTGGAAACAGCCTGCTTGTCTATCAAAAGATGAATGGATGCAGAAAATGTGGTATTTACGCACAATAGGGTACTACTCTGCCACAAAGGGGGTCAGCTTGAGTCATCTTCAGAAAAATCGGTGTATTTTGAGATGTAATGTTAATGAAATAAATCAGACACACAAGCTTAAGTATTACATGGTTTCTCTTACATGAGAATCCCAAATTATAAATAAAGAGCAAAATAAAAGAGATACTAGGAAGTAGGAAGAGGCATCTTTCTCAAAGAGGAAGGAGATCAAGTTATGGAAAGACAAGGAAGGGAGGGAGGGAAAGAGGGTGAAAAAGGAATTGAGGTTTGTTATCTACAGGTACCAACTGCACACAGGAATGTAAACATTATGTACTGCACACATGTGCTAATAACATTTTAAAAATTAAAGAACTAGAAGCAATCGAAAATATCATTAAGCTAAAATAGAGTGCACACTATACGCATGCACAAAAACATCACACTGAGCCCTATTAATAAGCACAATTAGCATGTTAATAAAAATAGTGCTAAAGACCCAGGTACTCCAAACAAATGATGCTCTGGGTTCCTTTATGTTGAAGGGCAGCATTGTGAACAGAACAGTGAGATTTTATACTTGAACAGCAGCTTTCAGTTTACAGTTTGCTCTCACAAAACCAATATCAGAGCTCTGATAAGGAGAACTCGTGGGGCAGCCCACACAGCAGCAGGCTGGGGAGAGATGGGGTGAGACAGACTAGAGGACAGCGTGACGGAAGCAATAGGTGAGGAGCTCCCTCCTGAGAGAAGAGACCCTGGAACGAGAGCTGTAAGGACACTAAGAGGAACTGAGCCTGTGGGCAATGGCGGAATGCAGAACACAACCACCAATCAGAACAGCCGGAAGTGGAGGAGACACAGCCCACACAAAAGGCAGTCAATGCATTTTTGTCTCACAGTGATTCCATCTTACTTGGAAAGAAAGTAACACACCAACTTAAGAGTGTATGTAGTTGGTTGCTCCTGAGAAGAAAGGGAAATAAGAGGGGGAAATGACCCTACACATTTTGGGGTTTTTTTCTTAAAATACACATGGAGCAAATTAAAGAAAAAAAAATTGATCATTTTGCATGAGAGGAACATATATTATTCTTTGTACTTTTGCGGTTAAAATATGGATCCAAATTTTAATTTAATTTGCTAGTGTCCACTCAGCACTCCAATCAGGGTTTCTAATACACTGAACAATAAAGGGAGTCAGGAATCCTTGGAGAAATGGTTGATCTAGAGCTGGGTCAGAGCAAAACGAACCTGAAGCATCTTGAGGTTGCACAAAGTCAGGGTGTGCTCAAGACCACAAAATAAGTGAAAGAGCTTCCAATGGACAAAGCTGGAACAATGTCTTGGTTATTTTCTTTCCTTGCTGAGACAAAATACCCAACATCCAAAGGTAAGGAAGGAAAGGTTTATTTAGCTCACAGTTTATGGAGGTTTCAGTCTATAATCACCTGGCTCCCAGGCAGGGTGGCATGGCACAGGGGCAACAGTTCATGGCAGCGGAAGCAACATAAGAGCAAACTTTCTTTCCTCCTTTATATTGTATGCCAGCCACTTGCCTTGGGGTAGGTGTAGCACTCACTGACCCAATCCCAGCACTAGACAATGAGCCAGTCACAAACTCTAGATTCAGCCGCCTCCAACCTCCCCTGACGAGGCTTGAGCGGACAACCAGACACAAACAGTAACACAACCTGAGCAACTGGATTATAGCTCTAAGCATAACAAATGCTCAAGGTTCTACACTGATATAAATGAATAAGTAAATAAATAAATAATATAAATCTCCTATACAAAACAATATTCTGCCTTCAGGATGGTGAAATGTAACTCTTTACCTCTTACATGTAGGAAACGACCTCCCGAGTACAGAATGGAAAGGGAGAAAAAAGTGTTGTAGGTAAAATAAGATATTTAATAAACACTACTTTAGCCAGGTAATGACAGCTAATACCATCAGTCACACTGACAGCATGTGTCTTAGTTACTTTTTTTGTGCTGAGACAAAATACCCAACACCCAAAGTGAAAAGCCGAAAGATTTATTTGGCTCACAGTTTATAGAGGTTTCAGTTTACAGTTGGCCGGCTCCAAGGCAGGGTGATGGCAGAGGAG
This sequence comes from Dinomys branickii, assembly GCA_004027595.1. Classification (NCBI taxonomy): domain Eukaryota; kingdom Metazoa; phylum Chordata; class Mammalia; order Rodentia; family Dinomyidae; genus Dinomys; species Dinomys branickii. The sequence goes on from PVLD010003396.1 coordinate 29,380, forward strand.
TATCACAAAGGAAAAACACTTCATGGCAGGCCAGCGGCAAAAGGCAGCAAGGCAGTGAGCTGCAAGTAACCAGTGACCCTCTTTCTGTCCTTTATAGTTTCTTCAGGCCACCTCCCCTTAGGGCAGGGAGCACTCCTCCAGGGAGAGCATTCCCATTATCCATTCCCAGAACTCTGCCAAAGCAATCAGTGGACTAATTTAGTCATTGCACACCCCTGATCCCAGCATCACGCACTTCAGATCCAGCCACCTCTGAAAGCCCCATCTATGACCGCATGAGGCTTTGGAGAAGCAGATTTGGAGAGTCTGGAGGAGCAGAGATTTGGGGACATTTTGAGTTTTCAGACCAAGCAGAAGGAGAACAACCTAGGTTGGAGACAAATTGCTGGGTCTTCTTAGTGTAAAGGTAGTAATTAAAACCATCGTCCGGAAGGAACTACTATGTAGCATATACTCATTCATTCTAATTCTTTGTCATTAAGGAAAGATTAAATTAGACTTCTCCTATCACTGAGGCACTGAAAAATGGATTACATTTGAAGAAGATTTTATCAGAATTAAAAAATTACCCATAAATAGTTTAATTTCAAGTAACTAGAAATTGGTGTACTTGAAAGAAAAATCTCATCTTGTAATGATGTAGCATAAGTGAAACAGCATAATCGTAAAACTTTAGAAAAGAAGCTGATCTCTACATAGCGGCTCCCCACCTCAAATGTTCATGTGTCCGGCTTTGTGCTGGGTAATGCAACACGGTTTAAGACTACGAGAACACATGCGGCAAAGGTGGCAGAGAGTGTGCATGGCGGTGCTGAGCAGCAGTCTGGAGAGAGGGAGCTTATATCTCGGTTCTATCACCAGCCAACTGGCGGCCTCAGACAAGCTGCTTAACTTCTTAAGGCTTAAAACAAAGGAGAGCAGTGACTACCTTGTACAGTTGTTCTACGGCTTAAATGTGCCAAAGTGCCTAAGGGGCCTCGCACACACCTTCCATACTGTTACAGGTACACAATGGGCAGTGAGCGGGTACTCACTCGTATTACTGTCATTCTTACCAAATCCTTCTCTAAAGTAGGAATCGTCTTGTCATAAAGCACTTAGGAGACCACGAAAGTACACTCTGGCAAGCCGGTGGGACCTGAACTGGACAGCCACAGTGGTGAGGGAGAGAGGTGAACCGGGTGAAGAATATTTAGAGGGTAGCATCAACTGAACTCACTGACTGGGTGAGAAAGGAGAAGGGAGGGAAATAGCCCTTCGCTTTAATTATCTGTCCTCCAGCAGGAAACAAAAATAACAAGCAGATCTAGTCTATCCGTCCCCCAAGGGGAACCACCAACAATGGCTTCAGGTGGTAGGAGAAAGCCTGTCCCAGTGCTATTTAAATGCTATTTAATCTGTGCTCTTAGCAACTCATTACATAATTTGTTAAATGTTTGATATGGAAAAACAAAAGTTGCAGTGCTTTAAATTATTGCTTATTTATTATGTTTTAAAGAAGGCACACTACTTAACCTCCTATCTTCCGTTAGACCATCTGCTTTGTAACAATCACATCTGATGTGTGATATATGATACCCTGAGTCACTACAGCTAAGAAATAATTTTTGAGCTGTTTTTTCACGAATGGTGCTGAGCTATTCCTTTGCACCAGTCCACCTTTATAGCTAAATTAGCATTTCCCAAGGGGCTGGACAGGGCCTAAGGAGGAGGAAAACCTGTTTCTTCTCATCTGCGCAGTCCTCTAACAATGGGGCCACAAGAGACACTCTGAGCATTTTTATGCATCAACCCAATAACTTGGTTAAATGTAAGTTACTTGCCTGGTTTAGATCTGTTTTGCTAACTGAAAAATACAGACGTTAAATTTTGCTCATGTAACTCCAAAAGAGAACACTATTTTCCTGGTCAGACTTCATCCCACTTGTTTCACAAGGCTCCGGGAAAATAGGGAAGTTGCTGTGTGCACTGTCCTTTCCTTATCACTTTCTCTCCACAGGGAGTTTACCCTGGGTGTGTATCAGAATTATCTTCTGCATCTAAAAAATATTCTTTCAGTAGTAGTGCTTGAACACAGCACCTTCGCCGAGCTGCATCCCTAGCCATTTAAAAAAAAATTATTTTGAGACAGAGTCTTGCTGTCGCTAAACTGGCAACGCTCTTTCCTCTGCCTCCCAGAGTGCTGGGATTACAGGTGTGCACCACAATGCCTGACTTATCCTCTACACTGTTATAAAATGATATTTCATGTCTCTTCCCCAGGGTGCACACATGGACTGGACTGGTATAAATGTCTGGCACACTGGATGCTCAATATATATTTGTCAAAATGAACATCACATTTATAATCCTGGGTTTCCCTAACCCTACCAGTACAGCATAGTAACTTCTCTCCACTGCCCTAACTCACAGAAAGGGACGGATCAAATGGTGGTGCCTGCCAGATCAAACAGCCCTACAGATCAGTTGACACTTGAGTGCTGGGCTGTGGGGTTATCTGCCTCTTTTTTAGATTTTCCCCCAGCTGGGAGGAAGGGGAGAGCAATGCATGGTCTGCTACTTCTGAAAATTCATCCTCTCTCCAGACATCAGGGGACCTGCCCTGTCTCCTTTGAGCAAGAAACCCCCTGAGGCTCTTTGTAAAGCACCATGGCATAACCCTGACTCCTAGAAGTCCACCTAGCTACTGAACACCCCAGGAAATAAATTAGAGACTCAACTAGAGGCAACAGGACTCCTTTCTTTAAAATTTTAATCCCTCCACGAGAGGAAAAGAGTTACTTTCTAGGGAGCTTTTCAAATTCTCACTGCATCCTTTGCAACAAGCAGATTGCTTGTGGACACAGCCTGTTTATGCATACACAGGCCACAAGTACTGTTGCATTTGACATCCCACCAAATATAAGATTATGCCAGTTTTGAAAAAGGTGCACAGAACACATTTAAAAATAAAATTCAATTTTAGAAATTAAGCCTTAAGATGGGCTGAAGGGAAGAGAGGGGAATGGGAAAAAAAGGGGAGGCAAGATATACCACGCACAGGTGCATGTGATCACTATGTACACCTAAAATGTACCAGTAAAATAAGAAAAATAAATAAAAATAAAATGAAAATTAAGCCTAGGCTGAAGGTTTTGTGAAATTAGTAAGAGTTACTACTTAGGTAGGATTTTCTATCTGCCAGGTAATACTCTATGGCGTTGACGTGTATGAACTCACCTAATATTAGCCATTTTGTGAGGTCAGTAACAAGTATGCGGCAATTAGCGTGGAGTTTCACCTGCGTTGGCTTAGGGATCCACCCCAGGGATGGACGGCGCACTTGTGGGTAGGTCTGGGTAGAGCCTACGCCTGGTCCCTGCCCCTTCCTCTCTAGCACTGTTATCTTGCTCTTCTTCCGGCCGCCATGAGACGAGCAGCTTCCGTCTACCACGCCCTTCTGCCCTGCCATTTTTGCCTTGGAACCAGATGATCATGGAAGGAACTCTCCCAACTGTGAGACAAGCTAAATCTGAGTTGACAGAAAAGAGAGTGCATAGTGTATTCAAATTAAACTAAACCACAGAGTTTGGGATAGTCATAGTCTGGCTGTACACATACACCTCAAAAGTTACCAGCATTCCTCCGGAAGCTTTCTGAGATGTTCTTACTGGGTAACTTGTACTAAATATCTAGACTAAATATTCAATCTAATACATAGTATGTATTTATGGCTCTCCTAGGATGTAATGAGATCGTAATGGTAATATCCCTCAGTCAGTCAGTCAGTCAGTCAGTCTGGTGGAGATGTGGGAATCTAGCAGAAGCAGATTTAAGCTTCTCTTTAATCCAGTCACCTTTCAGCAATGGCTAATTCTAGATGCAGTAGGTAAAATGGAAGAGAAAGGTGACAATTCAGGTAAAGGTCAAAACAAAACAAGCAGGTACCTGAAGCCAATGACGTTTTAAAGTGTGATTAATCTGGCTCACAGCTCCCATTCATTCATTATTTTCTACCTGTGTGCAAGCCTGTGACGATTTTCAACAAACTAGAAAAAGTTCTCCCCAAAAGCAGGAAGCCTGTCCGTGTGGGAACAGCAGGCCAGGGCACAGATGGTTTGTGGATAAGCAGTCTTTGGTAAGAGCCTCCTGCCTACGGGGCTGGGTTCTGGATGGTCCAGACCACACACAACAAAAGCATGTCAGTCATAAATCATGTCAGCCTAGCACCAGGTTCAGAGGATGGGTACGTGGGTCCGAATTAGCTATCCGATAATGACTATATTTCCTTCTTGGTTCAAACTCATCACATCCTAAGGAGCACTGTGTCTAGGCAAGGAAAACACAGACGGATAGGAAGACACGCACGGTCTTCACAGGATATACTGTAGTGCAATAAAACTATCAGGAGGGAAGGAACAGGTAAGGAAAAGAGGGAAGAACTTTCTAAGGTTCTTTCTTTCTAAGGCATTTGAAGCATATATAAAATGCAATTTTTACTTTCCTACTGTTATGGATATGAACAGAGAAAGCAAGAGATATGAAAAATGATCATCCCAGAGAAATGAAAATCTTTCAAAGCATCCATTTACAGTTCACATAGTCTACTCGGTATATCATATTAGAGATATATTGCTTGTGCATTATGATCTCCCTGAGGCCACATTCCAGAACCTTCTTTTCCTCCTTCTCTGGTAATTATCTTGAAAAGATGGTCTGCTGAAAGGTACTAAAATGTCAACTAAGGTTTTTCCCTTCTTTGGAAATAAAACATTCATCCAGTGTTTATGATTTATAGCAATGAAGCCGATGCTAGCTACAGTAATCAGGGCTGTTTGTAAATGTATTTATCATCTACTTCCAAAGTACAGGGAGGGGCTGGTGATAAAGCTCAGTGGCACAAGTGCCTTCCTGGCAAGCACAATGTCCTGAGTTCAATTCCTGGTACCCCAAACAAATAAACAAGAAAAAAAACCAAAAAAATTGCTCATTTCACTACATCCAGGCCAGTGCAACTCTTTATGCCAGGTGTGGTGCTGCATGCCTGTAATCCCAGCACTGGGGAGGCTGAGGCAGGAGGATCACTGCGAGTTTGGGAGACCAGCCTCGGCCACTAAGTGAGCTCAGGGCCAGCCTGAACTGCATAATGAGACCCTGTCTCAAAAAGACAAAAAAAAAAAAAACCAAAAACGAAAGTACAGTGGTTTTCTGGCTTTCTCTGTGATCACCTATATCGATACATTTTTCACAGAGGCAGCAAAGGGTGGGAGGAGCAAGGTTGTAAATGAGATTTAAATATTTGATATAAAAAAAAGGGATGTGCTCAACTATTTTATTTTTAAAAGTTAAATTTCTAAAATTCACAATAGCTGGGCATGGTGGTGCACGCCTGTAATCCCAGCACTCAGGAGGCTGAGACAGGAGGTCTGCTGTGAGTTCAAAGCCAGCCTGAACTTCATAACAAGACCCTGTCTCAAAAATAAATAATAAAAGTCACAATAAGAGAATAGTAACCTTAACATTTGCATAAAAATTAAATGGACAACAGTTTTGCCACTATAACCTGATGTTTTTGCAAAATTTTTGTGATCATATAATTAAAACACAGTGAAGGCATTCATCTAAAATAGCTCAGCAGCACAGTGCCTGCCTGGCAAGCACAAGGTTGTGAGTTTGACTTCCAGTTCCAAAAAAACGAAAAAAATTTTACAGAGAAATTCACAACTTTGCGGCAAGCAGGGTTCCCTGACCACAGAGAAGAGGTAACAGCATTCATTTTGGAGGAGAACATTAAGTCGGGCTTCTGCAACAACACCTACTACAAAACAAGAAGTAGTTTTCAAATCACTTTAGAGCCATAATAATACACAGCTTGACAGATGTTTGCTGGGATACTTACAGTTTCAAATTGAACACTGGATATGTACTTAATCACAAATAGTGATATTGAATTGAAGAAGGAAAAATGAAGGAATATAGGGGAGACAGGGTAAGTGTGACAGGCAAATATTCTGTTGTGTTGCAGAGAATCAGTAGATCTGATGCTCTTAAAACACTGAGAAATACCAGTCGGGGGAAACAATGGTTATTTAGAAGTAAGGTGAAATACACCACCAGCAGCAATTAACGCAAGCTAAAGTGGTGTTCCCGAGAAAAATATCTGGAGTACGGGTAGAGCAGGGCACGAACACTTCTGCTTTTTAAGGTTCTAAGTCTTGTAGCACTGTGATGTTTTCTAGGATGCAAAAGTGTTCCCTGATATAAGCAAAAGCTTAAGTTAATAAAAAAAAAGCCACAGGTGGCGTACTTCCAACCCCGGGCAGAGGCACTAGTCACCTCTTGAGATCTAGCAACACAAAATAAATAATGTTTATTATTGTTTATAATAAATCAATATATAAACATAGTAAAGTTACACTGTAATTTTAAAATGAGAAATGAAGAAACTTAAGGAATTAGAGCATTGTCTGCAATAAGTGAATGTACTTGAGAAACCCAAGCTACTCCCAGAACTATCTCTAACCAGGCCACATATTATAGGCTTCTGCTGGATTTCACATAAGTAAGTTCATAAGAAATACTCAGTAAGAATGGAGAAGATTTTGAGTTTAAAAATGTTGGCATGATTCAATGTAATATGTGCTCATTAGCTACCAGAATGTTCAGGTAATTTGATATAGTAATTATGAATCTTCCTTTTGGTACTAAAACTCATAAAACGACAAAGACGGCTTTTCTGGAGAATACAGTGAAAATGGCAAGAATATTCTCAGCAAAATTCTCAATGAGAGTACATATTCAAAAGAAAGCTACAGGGAAAAAAATGATGTACATTCATACAGAAATTTGATATCATTTTTCAGCATCATACAAATTTTATAAAAAGAAATTAGCAGACATTGAAGTGGACTTAATTCAGCTTTCTTTTTAAAAACCTCCAAAGACAAATGAAGCTTCAAACCTAATTAAAATCCATAAAAATTTTATTTACTAAAAAAGTGTCACACAAAATGTAAGTACTTTTTCCATGCATTTAATGGTGAATGATACTGTGATCATGTATTTTAAAAAATGCTTAGAAATACATATAGAAATATTTTAAAATGAAATATTACAGTGCCTAGAATTGGTTTCAAAATAAAATGAGTAGATTAGGGATCAAATAGCACCAGTCATTAGTTGATAATTTTTGAATACTGGGATCCCAGGTACTATTCTCTCTACTTTTATATACATGCAGAAAAGCTTCCAAATAAAAAATCAACCAAAAAGGCATTGTCTACAAAATTGAAAATCATTGCAAGGATGTTGGCATTTTTTAAAGCAACCAAGCAGAGCTATCATGGTTAATACCTAAATTTGTTTATAACAGAAGCTAGAGGTAAATCTATTACCTTTTAATAGCGTTAGGAGACTATAAAACAACAATAAAAGGGAATTGGATGACACCTCCAGGATACAGCTCCCCGTGAGCTGTTAGGCAGAGTCATTATTTAAATAACAAGGAGTTTTTTTACTTCGTGGTGCAAAATATGTGTCCTGTACATCAAAGACATCTTTAGATTCAGTGAAATATAATAGGTGAGTTGAGAAGAAAAAACAACAATTGAAACACGACACTCTACCAATGCTTCCTAATTTTACAAATGTTAAAAGGCAAGGAAACACTTGCCCCTTGGAATTGAAAATAATATTTATTTTCCTGAAAAATATCCTTTCTTATCCCAACCCTTCACCTTTTTATTAATCTTATCCCTACTTCTTCCTCTTTATTCCCATGTTAATACTTTGAAAATATCAGCTTTGTACATCTCTCTCCTTTCATCCAATGCCAAAAAAGGTGCCTCATTTTATACGTACTCACAGAATGAATAAATGTTTCCTTTTGTGTTTTTTAGAGTATTGTATGCTCAGTAGTTATTAGTGGTTAATATACCTCTATAAACAGGGACTTAAACCCTGTACTAGCCAGGATTTACTATTGCAAGAAACAGAAACTAGCACTGCCTCTTGACACAGGAAAGGAATTTGTCCTGAAGATAAAATCCCAGAATCTCTATGTGGGCTGGGAAACTAGGTTTGGAGGATATTCAGCCAAAAACAGTGCTTAAAATGACCGAGCCAGCTCGTAAAGATGTCTGTACTGCCATCACCAGGTACCAGCTAGTACTGTCCTCATTCACCCTCCAGCCTTGGTCAAAGGACTTTAGTGACTGGCATATCTGCCATTGACAGAGTTTGGGTCATGGGCGCGGCCAGGTTTGTGGTGCAGAAGTGACTGGGAAAGGAAGCATCTGGCACTTTCCGCTCCCAGGATGGGGAGTGGACTCTGCCTCAATGTAGCAAAGAGCCTGGGGTGCTTGATTCTATGTGTCAGGTTGACTGGCCACAGAGAGCCCAGATTAGGCTTCATTCTGGATGAGTCTGTTAGGGTTTTCAGGTTTTCCAGTCCAAGTTTAGGACTGGAAGCGGTGGACTCGCATCCCTAACATGATGGGGCATGGTTTAATCTCTTGTGGGCCTGAATAGAAGAAAAAGTGGGGGAAGGAGGAATTAGCCCCTCCCCTGTGGGCTGGGACACGAGTCTCTACTTGTCCTTGGGCTGGACTTTACCACCCACTCCCCTACATCTTAGGTTTGCAGACAGTATATCACGGAACTTGTCAACTACTGTGCTCAAAGGAGCCAACTCTGCAAAATAAATCTCTTCATATAGCATATAGTATGATATACATGTCATGTACTGAAAAGGGATAACAAGCCAGTGTCAGAGGTCAGGAGGAACAAGTGTCCATACTGCGAGCCAAACACAACACAGAGCGATGACAGAACACACACGGCGCCCATGGTGTGAACGCAGGCTGCCGCTCCTCTTTGATGAGGTGTCCTGTGCAATTTAGAACTTAGCCACGTGCCTACTTTGTGGCTATTTGGAAACAATCATTTGGAACTGAGAATTTCAAACATCATCTTATCTGGAGCTAGCTCTCTAATTAACTTAGCGGTAGTCACAGAGTCGATGTGCTCATTTTAAGTATGATGGATTAATGGCCTAAGGAATAATTCAGTGGAAAGTAATGTCATATATTTATTGTGAATCTAAGAAAGGAAGTACGATAGTTATCTGCTACCTGTATGTTACTACGCTGAATTAGTCATGGTAGATGCATGTGTCTAGGCCTGGGAACTCACTGTAAACAGCACCATCAGATTGAGGAGGGCCTTTTGCAGCCATCTGAGCCAGTGTCCTTTTCGGTAAAGGCACCCTCTCTGGTTACGTTCTTCACAAGTGGCCCCAAGTACATCACTTTATTTACAGTATGTTATAATTTTCATTTCTCATCTTCTTTCATCTGGCCTTTATTCATCTATGAAGCCAAAAGATAGCCATTATTTATAGTAATAATTTCTTCTTCATGGTTAGCTAACATTCAAGTAAACTGAAATTATTCTTCACAGCCCAATTTTTGGCAAACGAAGACTTTCCACACACTGCTCTTGTCAGGTGTTAGAGCCTGAAATAATTTAGTTTCAGTTCTTGCTCTAGGCTGAGAGATACTAAGTTTAATCAGGATTGTTATCCAAATTCACTATTTTTTGAGCTTTTTGGGATAACTATGTATGTTTGGATCATGGATAAAATTGTAGAAATGTTATGGTCCAAGTAAGGAAATCTAATACAGGACAACAAAAATCACCTTCCTACTTTTTCCCTTTGTTTTAAAATATGGTATCACTATGTAGTCCAGGCTTTGGACTCTCAGTACTGCCTCAGGCTCCCGAGTGCGGGATAACTACAGGTGTGCACCACCACTCCCACTTGGAAACCACACCCTACGCTGGCTTCCGCCTACATCCCAGACCTCATTTCCGCATCTCACCTGCAAAAGTCACTCAAGAGCCTGGTTAAGCTGGGCATGGTGATGAGGCTGAGGCAGGAGGACTCCAAGTTTCAAACTCAACCTAGGCAACTTCATGATTTAGAGAGACCCTGTCTGAAAATAAAAATAAAAGGGCTACAGATAGCTCAGTGTGAAAGCCTTGGGTTCCATCCACAGTAACGAAACAAAACAGACTGGTTAATACCTGTCCCAGAGGAACTGTGTGTGTGTAAGCCTTCTGGGTGTGGCGCTGTCTGTAATGTGTAAGGGAATAATCAGAGAAATACTCGGTACATTACAGAGCTCATTAGAGCAGCAAACACTGTATCACGCAGTCCATCTGCTTCATAAGCTGTGATGTTTGGCCACTGGTTTCACACGCTGCACTGCACACACTTTACACGTGAGACGGACTAAGACGTAAAAATTCTATGTTAGGCTTTTTAAGAAAGGGTTTTAAAATTATGACTAATATCTACATAATACGAATTTCAATGAAAACATTTTGATGAATATCAAACATTTTAAGAGAAAAGAATTAAATATCCGACTATGCAGTTATTTAGGTTGTTTGCTAATCCAAATGGATTCTCAGGCCAAACACTGTGTGAAATTAAAACTTAAGTATTCTACTGGAATACAGACTCTGAAAATCTGGCCTTCAAATTCTAAAGGGTGAAATAATCTTACACCTCTTTTAAGGGAAAAAGGATGAAATGTAGTTGGATAGTAAATTCATTCCAGAGATTGAGTAACACTTTAAATATTTACAATGGCAACTGGTGAAGTAAAAAAGATTTAGGGAACAGAGTTTATGTCACTGACAATATCTGTTTTAAAAAAACAACCCCACAAAAAAGCTGTGGGATAAATAAATTATTTCATTACTGAAACCTTCAAAACATATGGCAGATTTTCACCTACTAGCACAAGGAAAAATAGCAAGGAGAGTTACAGTAGCTGAAATAAATTCTTATACCAAGCATTTTAATTAATCAAGTCATAATCTCAACAATTAAAATATCAACTATGTTTAAAAGCCATATAAAGAACTCTGAATCTGCACTCGTTAGCTTGTTCAAGACTGATTTTTAAAAGCAGTATAATGAGCTCTCCTTGGGCATTTATTACAATCATCATGCTTTGCACCAAAAATGCAAAAAAGATGAATCTATATATTATTTCAATGGCATCTGAAACACACAACTTTGATATCAGTTATCTAATTGCATTGAGAATAAAGCTATTCATCTCCTAGAACCGTAGCAATGTTTAGATTTATTTTAGACACAGAGAGATTGGGGTTAACACGATGTCATAATCTTTTCACATGCATGTCTTCCATTTTACAGCACAGAAATGAATGCAAAATATGATGTGATTTGTCCATGGTGAGTTTTAGTGAGCTAGAAGATTAACAGTTCCTAGTATGCAAGAACATAATGTCTCCATCGTGTTTAAATTCCAAGTATTTACTAAGGATTTACAATGTGAATTGAGCACACAGTTTAATTTGAGGTTCTTCCTGTGCAATAGTCCACATTAGCTGTCGTTAGAGATCAGTGCAGTAAGTCTTGTCTTTAATAAGCCACATTGATATGAAACCTCACCAACAATAAAACCTAGGGTCCAACTGACTTAAAATTTTAGCAACTTCAATATATTCTTAATCACTTTTTTTCTCAGAGACTATCAAAATTATTAAGTAGGACATGTTTGGCAGGCACTTTAAAGAACAGTACAAATGCTTGAAATAGATCTGTTTTAAAGGATAATTAGTTGAAAAGAGCGACTAATAAACTACTCCATTATACATTTTTGCATGAGATAATTGCTATAATATTAGGAATTCATTATAAAATATGAAACGGGAATTTAACTACATTGATGGCTGTTCAAATATAGGAAGCACTTTGGAGGACTGGTCCCTAAGATCACCAGATTTGTTGACAACACTACAATCTAGGGTGGTATTCCATTCTCAGCTGTTGGAGTTCTGCCCACTGGAAGATTGGAGAAATGTGTAACCATTCTCTATACTGACTGCAACTTCAACTTCTTGGCTGATCAAGAGTGAAAGTATTTGCTGGGTCTTTAAAGACACAGATGTATACGGTGCACTGCTGTTGTGGAGTTAACTGCATGTAGAACACTTTAAGTAGGGACTTTCTGATACTACAAGCATATGGTCATTTTCACACAGTTCCTTTTATGGAAAATGTACATTCTTCCCATCACCAGAATCTGCTTCCTTAAAGAAAGCTCAGCCAAATCAGAAAATCATAGCAATTTAAAGTCTTTTCCTGTTTAAAGTAATAGATTTACCAAAGCCAAAGTATCTGTTTATTTCAGGAATTTGTGCCACAAACAACTGAACATTGATCAGCATCTCAAACATCACATTTAGATATCCACTTTTATATAAAAGTAACAAAACTCTAAAATAATATAGATTCCACTGTTTGTGATGCTGATTTTCTATCCAAGATGAGTATGATGGTGGTGGAACTGTGAAGAGGACTCAGGGTATAATTAAAGGTGATCAAGTGCTTTTCAAAAAGCAAATGAAGCAGGGCGTGGTGGTGCATGCCTGTAATCCCAGCACTCAGGAGGCTGAGGCAGGAGGATCTTTGCAAATTCGAGACCAGCCTGGGCTACAAAGTGCGCACAAGGCCAGCCTGAACTGCATAGAGAGACCCTTTCTCAAAAGGACAAAAAAAAAAAAAAAAAAAAAAAAAAAAAAAAAAAAAAAAAAAAAAAAAAAAAAAAAAAAAAAAAAAAAAAAAAAGAAAGAAAGAAAGAAAAGAAAAGAAAAGAAAAGAAAAAGAAAAAGAGAAACAAAAAAAGAAATGCAATCATCCAAGTACCATTTGCCAGTCCCTGTACCTGTCACTTTGATCCTTTTCCATTCCCATCAGCTATTTAAAATCTTTCTTTTACATTCTCTTTCTCAGGGCCAGGGAGGTAGCTCAGCAGCACAGCCCCTGCCTGGCAAGCACAAGGTCTCGAGTTTGATTCCTGGCAGCAAAACAAAAATAAAACAACTCCAGATTCCCTTCCTCACTCCTGTCATTCTCAGGAGGGCACTCTGTCTTCTGAGGCCATCAGGTAAAATTCTTCAACTGCCACTTCCCCTCCATTACCTAGAAACCTGTGACTTTATTCTTTTCTCTGAGGGTTAAGATCCCACATTTTTATTTAAGGCCAGTCCAGTTAAATTGCTGGGCATCTCACCCCCTGACTGGAGCTGTCCAGCAGAATTCAGTCTCTCCTCTGCTCCCATAGCATCCCCTGCCCTCCCTACCCAGCTCAAACTCAGGCATAGCAGTCTATATCTTATGGTGTAACACACACACACACACACACACACACGCGCGCGCGCACACACACGCACACACACACACACACACACACACACACACACCATCTCCGCACTCTCGGTACCTCCCACAAAACCTAGCAAGCGAAGGCATTCAGCTAATAGACTGAATTGAAGCTACTCACTTTTAAGCATGAGTTATTTTCAATAGCTTAAGCCAAACTGAGCTTGTCCCAGATCGTCTGCAGAATGGCATATGATTTCTGCTCCACTTTATGTTTTCAACTCATAAGTGACCCAAAAAAGAGAAGTGAAACATTTCCATTAACTAGGACTGCCAAGAAAAAATACAGGCTGCTCAATCTTAACTGAATTTCAGATAAACCAGTAAAAAATGTTAGCAGGATATGTCCCAAATATTGTAGGGGACATATTTAAATTAAAAACAATATTCATTGTTTATCTGATATTCAAATTTAACTGGGCAGCTGCATTTTTCTATGCTAAATCTGGCAACTCTGTTCGTGACTTTTTATTCATTTATTTATATTTTTTTGCCCTCCCTTTTCTACTAATGACTTTAAAAAACAATTTCCAAAGGCTTCAGGATAGCTTCCTTACAACATCTGGAGGTTTGTGTCTCAGCTCTGAAAATTTCTCAATTAGCCAGATCTTATGTCTGTTACTGTGGCTGGGTTTATTTCTGAGCAGCTCAGTAACATGCTTTAGGAAATACTGCTTATTATATAACATTTTCACTTTGTTAATTTCACAGACTTCCTTTCTAGTATCATTTATCAATAATTTTAGTACAAAGAGTACTGTGATGTTCGCTCAAAATCACTAGAAAAGCTGGTATTCGTAGAGTTATTACTATGCCTGAGTTAAATCTTGGCTTTATGTTTTAATAAATAACAAGTTTTGAAACTTGTCCATTTTCAATTAAATCAGCAAAACCCACTAAGGAGAAACTAAGTAAATCTTTCATTTGGCATTTCTTTTCCTCATTAACCAAGCACGGCGATAGGCACTGTCCTCACTGACAGACTGGGAGAAACAGCCTGGCATGCAGAGGTGGAGCCTATGATGTAACTGCAGTAGGTCTTTGTTGCAGGAGCCTTTCCTAAACGTGAAACACCAGTAAGCCGAAGCTCTTCAGCTTCACTCTGTACGGGCTGGCAAGAGAAAGGAGTTGCCCCCTTCATCACCCTGGAACGGCAGGCTTGAAATATTGGTGAACAAATGAATTCTTCATAGATCTCTTAGGGGATTACATACTTGTCTCACCAAAGGGGGAGGGGGCAGACTTTTTCTGAACAGGAGTATCACTTTAGAGTACTGCCTGCTGTGTGTGCGCCGATTTACAGGGCTGGTGCAATGGAAGTTATAAACCAAAGTGGAAGGAAAGACGCCTGAGCCTGTTCCAATCCTAAAAGTTTCCTACAGTACTGGGGTCTTCCTCGGTGTTCTCCACAGTGGTGTCTGTCAGAGAAGCCGTTCATTTCTCATTCTAATGAAAGACACTCGGGGAGAGAAATACCTCCCAATGGACCGGGATACAAGCAGTTGCCTTTGCAAAAATTTCAACTAGACTGACCTCAGAGAAAACTTCTAGGGAAAGAATGACTAAGTCTGCTGTAACTTCACGTCGTCATAAGAAGATAACTGTTTAAGACATTTATCCAAATATAAGCACACTACCGGCTTTCCATCATGTTGGCAGCACCAGAACGGCTGTCAAATGACCAGCACAACACGCATATACTGCAGAGATGCAGAACAATGCCTGGATGCCTGCCCAAAACCTGGACTCTCTAAATGACAGTCAATTTATGGTACCAGTCTACAGCTCAATGGGGTTAGCAATGTCATCTTCCTATTGGTGGAGGAAAGGGTGAAATTTGGAAAGCTCAAGAAATGGTTGGGGCTTCCACTCGCTTGCGCAGGGTAGATAAGGCTAACAAACATACTCATTAAACTTGATCTGAAGCAAGCGAGCCTTTGAGGTCGTTTCTGAAATATTCATAAGGTCTGTTACCGGACTCGACACTTAGAGGTTGAGCAGAAACACCGTGCGTAGAAGTCATGGCCACAGCTCAGGGGAAAGAGCCACTTGGAAAAACAGCTCGCTCCATCACCGCGCCACTGTTCTGCTTCTACCCGTTGTCAGCTGTCACCCCCTATTCTCCCGTTAAATTCTACCTGCCCAGGAAACGGGCTCTAAGTTCGCGGTTTCCCCGCAGCTGGAGGCGGCGCAGCGCGCCAGCCCCTCAGACCGCTGCTCCCCTATTGAAGCGCGGAGCCCCGGACACCGGCGCCTCGCAGCGCCCTAGGGACCGCGGAGCAGAGGGTCGCCCGGGCCAGGTCCGTCCCTCGCCCCGGCCCGGCGGCCCCCGTCCCCGCCGGCGTTTGGCCTCTGCTCGGAATCCCGCCCCGCAGCCCGCGGTCCTCAGTCGCTAGGCGACCTGGCCTCAGGCGGAGATGCGATCGGCTTCCAGCGCTGACCTGTAGCTGCGCGGGCGTGGGGGCGGCGGGACCGGAGCAGACCTGGCCGGCGACCCGGCTCGGGCACGAGGCACGGCGCGCTTTCCTTCCCGGCTCCCTCGCCCCAGCCCCGCGTTCCCGCGGCGCCCCGGAGAGCGCGGCTCGCGCGGAGCCCCCCGTCCCGCCGACTCCCTCCAAGGGCCTGCGTCCCCCCGGGCGCTCACCTGGGCGCGGGCGGCGGCTCAGCGGCTCCCGGCGCGCGGCAGCGCGGTCTCCATCGCACCCTCCCGGGCTCGGGCCACGCGCTCGCGGCGGCGATCGACGCGGTGGGTCCCGCGCCGGGCCGGACTGCACGGAGGCGGCCGCGCTGCCGCACTGGCTGCGGGGCGGGGGCCGGGCGGCGGGGATCCGGGTCCCGCGGAGCCGGCGGCCGCTGCACCCTGGGCGGCGCGCGGCGCGGAGGCGGTGGGGGCGGGCGGGAGGGCGCGCGGAGGTTTCCCGGAGCGCGGAGCGGGCGGGACTGAGCATGCCCAGTCCGCAGCCGCGGGCGCGGGCGCGGTGCGCGGGGAGGGAGCGCGGCCCGCGCCCGCTCTGCGGGGAGAGGGTTAAATCTGCGGGCCCGGCCGCTGCAGTGGACCAATTTAATTGCACCGGCTCGACGCACCCCCAGCCCACGGCTGGAAGACTGTGAGCCGGCGAAGACCTGTCAGTGGGGTTCCCTTAGAGTCCAGCAAGGTGTGCCCCCAGCCCTCCTCCAGGAATTTCCCAAAAGTCAGAGTTCGTGTTTAGTTCGGCTGCAGCCTCGCCATCTCACTGAGCAAGAGCGACTCCCCCAGCCCAGACGCCCAGCCCTCACCTCTCTCCTGTGCCCAGAGACCTCCCAGGCAGCCTCCTCCTTTCCGGGCTCCTGGACTGGTCAGGTCAAGTTGTCAGAGAGCCAGCTCTTTAATTAGGTGTAATTGAGGGATCTTGTCAACCCTCCCAGGTCAATACCTGCAGTGCAACCAGGGCTTCAGAGACAATACCTCAACCCTGGGGTTAATTATAATGGGAGGAATTACAGACGCTGTTGTCGGTCCGAGGCTCTCTGGGGAACATCCTTTGCCATCCTTCGCAGAGCAAGAGAGGGACTGGCCCCGAAGCTCCCTGCACACACGGTGCGCATGCACATACGGGGGTGGGTTGGGGATGGGGGACTCCGAGGCCTGTGACTTTCTTCGAGTGTGTATTTCGTGTTTGATGAAGAATATTTTCATAGCTAAACAACAAAAAAAACCCCTATATTAGAGGCAGTATGGGGTCTGAAGTTGACATTGATTTCAAGCAGGTTCTGTAGCCATTCTGCACGTCTCTCTCCTCGTCTAAGAAGGAGGGTGGTAATATGTACCTCTCCGCTGTTGTGACAAACAGCAGCCCAGGTAGCAAACGCCTGTCACATAGTAGGTGTTCATTGAATTAAAGCTTCTGCGGGATCCACCCCTACTATTGTTTTTATGAAAGGATGAGTTATAATAATCCTTAAAGAGTGAGCCTTTCTTGTGTCTCCCTTTCATGATAAGTAACTTCAAAGCCATAAGGTTTCTGAGGTTTTAACTGCTATTAAAGGCATTAGCTGGACTGGTATGGTAGCAGGGGCCTGTAATCCCAGCACTTGGGAGGCTGAGGCAGGAGGATCATTGTGAGTTTCAGCCTAGCCTGGACTACATAGTGAGTTCAAGACCAACCTGAACTACCTAGTGAGACCCTGTCTCAGAAAACAGAACAACAACAAAAAACAACAACAACAGACTCCCTAAAGGTGTTAGTGGCATTTATTTTCTTTCAGTTCTCCGGTTTCAACTTTCAAAAAACTAAACTTTTCATTGTGCGCCAAACATACTATGCTCTTTATAATACCCATGTTGATGTGTTCTTTTCCTTCTGGAATATCCCTCTCTTTTCATACCAGTTCTTGAAGCTCTAACTCCCTCTTCAAGCTGAAATGCAACCTTCTCTTACCTCAGTCTCCAAGGCAGAGGTAATTCGCTGCTGTCACAGCACCCATGCACGCTGCTAGTACAGCACTTGCCACAGTTTATTACTGTGGTTTAAGCAATGTGAAACCGTTTACTGAGCACCTATGTACGTGCAGGCACTATATCCTATGTGTTGTTTGGAAAACAACACCAAGCAAGATGGATAAGCTTCCTGCCCTTGTGGGATTTACAATCTAGCTGCAAAGGACAGGCAAGAAACACCTAAAGTAGAATTAATCACGAGGACAGAGGTCAAGTGTTTGTCTTTGTCTCATCCATCAAATTAATCTACCGTAGGGTCTTGACTCATGCCTGCAAGAAACATCAATAAAAATATTACTATTGGCCCTAGGTTGGCCAAACTGTATGGACGTGGAGCTCCTCCAGTTTGTTGCCAAACCAGTAATTTTTGCTCCTTCCCCTTGATTCCCTCAGCTAAAACTGTCCTAATCTGGAATCATGCTATATACCGACCTGCCATCCAGTGTGAGGAATTCAAGGCACTGTGGGAAGGACAGAGTCTACCGTAGATTATACCCTTTCTCTAACCTTAGGGAACAGCATTCCTCCAATGGTCAGAGTCAGCTTGGATTCCCATATCTCCTGCATCTCAGACAGCCCTTCCAGTATCTCCTACCACTTCCAGTCCCTTCCCATCTCCCTGCCTTTGATCTCCACTTAATTCTCTGTCACACATTATCTGACTCTTTGGATCTACATTCTGGTGGAGCAATTTAAGCTTTTCTCTCTGATCCTCTTATTGTCTGAGTTTGAGGCAGACTTGGCCACTCTTAGAACCAACTCTTCAAAGAAGTTTTGCACACATGTACTTCATAACAAGCAGCGTGACTTGTTCAGTGTGAGCAACTCCAGGGCCAGGTGTCATTCATGCTTTTATTATAGAACTTAGCAGAAGACAATATGTAATAGAGTCTCAGTAGAGGTTTTTGAAATGAATGAATGAATGTTTGTAGGGTCTCAACCCTGCTCCCTCAGTAATAGGTTTTTTTCCTAGTTGGGCTTCCCTTGAATGCATTCACTGGGATATTGGCTCACTTTTACCCTTTCTTTCTGTGATAATTTCCCTCCAGTCCCAAATCCACATGTTTCTTTACTTCTGGGTTCTGAATTATTTTTGAATAGCAGATTAACGCAGAATCAGCAGAGAAGGTGGTTGAAGAAACAGATCATGAAACACAGCATTTACAAAGAATAAGAACCCACAGAGGAGGCTGTTATGTCCAGAGTTACAGCAGGAGTGCTGAAGGGGAAGAGCCAGGAGCTACCAGCTCTTTTGTCTACCTAGGACTGAACCTCGGCTCATTCTAAGTGACACACAGCTTGGATCCTTTCCAGATAGGTGGACCTACTTCCTCGTTCAGGTGATCTCATACTGAACATCATCATTAGGAATGTATTAGAATAAAAATGTCTCCACCCAGATGTTTGTTTCTTTAGCAAGGTTAGATTGAGCAGTCAGCGATAGGAATTTCCTGCCTGGATCATTTTAAGGGTGGGTGGAAATCATGGCCTATTTATTTGGTTTTAGTCTAGCTTTGGTTTTAATCGCAATGCTTCAAACCAGAACTAGACTAAAGCCAGAGTTAGATCCTGGAGACTGGTAGTAAGAAAGTATTGTCTGGTGTTTTTGCTTGATAATAAAACTAAAAAGGAAGCCTCTGCATTTAAGTATACTGGCCTTATCTATTTTGCTTAATTGTTGTGTAAAATGTATAAATTAATATAAGGCCACACTGCTTTCTAATGTATTTTATAGACATAAGTATTTCTGAGTATAAAATGGAAATGGAAGTTGGACTCAACATATTGATTAATATCTCTAGTAATAAAACTGTGATGAAATTTCCATGAGAGTTAATCATCATGATAGAGAATACTTTAAACCAAATAAACTAAAACTCTAGACATACTGCTGTAGAACTTCTTAAATTGTGATCTACAGATAGCCTTTTCAGTAACATAGGAAATATAGCAAAATGCAATTCATCCAGTTATTTATGGAGCATCTGGTTCATAGAAGGTGCAGCTAGATACTGCAGATAGGAAGGGGGATAAGACACCATTTATAATTTTGAGGAACTCATATTTAAACAGAAGCATACGCATGTGCACACACAATGTGGGGTTTTCCTCAAGGCTTGCTTGTTCCTAATACAGAACGAAATCTGTGCTGAGACCCCTCTTCTCTCACCTCAGTTGTTTACAGTCCTCCGTGCATAGCTGTTTTGAAAGCTGTCCTTCCCTCTTGATAATAAAGGTTAAACACTACGAGTCCTGGTCCACGGGTTCTGATTCCTGCCAAGGAAGTCTGACGAACTTTAATCGCTAAAGATGACTTATTTTCCAAGAATCTAAGAGCAAGAAACTGGTATCAGACCACAGAGTAAAACAATATTTTGTAACTGACACTGCATATGATGTTCCTACTTAGAAATTTTAATGGGAAATCCTGTTTTGGCCTTTATAGATGGGAAGGGTCTGGAAGAGGTATTAACATTGATACCCCTGGCATACCTCTGGTGACAGTTATAAATAAATACTATTTATTCCTTTATATTATTACTATTATTATTATTATTATTATTAATTTGTCTTTTTGTCTATTTTCCCCACTATGCAGTTCAGGCTGGCCTTGAACTCACTGAGATCCTCCTGCCCCACCAGCCTCCTAAGTGCTGGAATTACAGGCATGTGCTGCTGTACCTGGTTCCAGAATTTATTTTTAAGTCTCCATTTTTGAAGGCATACAGTTCATCAACTTTTGTGGATGGGAGAAAATTTAGGCTTCCATAAGCCTATGAAATTAAGGTTGCAGATCAAATTAAGAAGCTGAAATTGATGGAAGTGAAAACCTTCAGTGAAACTCTATAATGGCAAGATGACTGTTCTTATGCCAAGATAAACTTTTAGGAAAATGCAAAATACAGTATGCATAAAATTATTCAGCATAGGCAGCAAATAAAAAAAATCTATTGGAAATGATATAACCATATGTGACTTAAAATTATACAAAACTAGATGGGAACATTTGTCACCTTTTAAATGGTGTTGGGGTAGACGTGTCCTGTTGTGACCTTATTTCCTTTAATAGTGAAACCCTGGGCTCTTCCTTAGATCTCAGCAGTGGAGTTAAGGAAGCTCAGGTCTACTAAACATTTTAACTGCTCATTGATTATGCTAAGTCTGAAGTTGTCCTCCACACAGTTTTAAGCAGAACAGTGAATTTTGCTCTCGTGGCGAATGACATCATCCAAACCTGCTGGAAACCGGAGTTCACGGCCCCTCTGGAGGTTAGATTTGAAGGAATCTATGTCTAGAGCTCTCAAGACACATTCAGCGCCATCCAAGTCCCTCTTACGCCTGTCCCTGACTTGAAGGATAAAGTTGAGAAGGTAAATTATGGCTGGCTGGCAAAGAAAGAGTTCTTTGTTTTTAATCCATCGGGAAATAAATGTCCATTCTAGAGAAAGAGACATATCTCATCGCTAGAAGAAAATGTGTACCTATTTTGGAAAAAGCAAAAAAGAAAAAAGAAATATAGGAGAAAGAGAAATATAGGAGAGTCAATAACCAGTAATGCAAAATATCATGTCTATCCTTTTTTCAGGAGCACATACCCAGAGAGCCACACAGTCTGATTTCACACACACTCTTTATTAACACAATGGCCTGTTTTCTCTGGCTATGACCTTGGTCACAGTAAACCTGTCAGTAGACATTATTATGCTATCTTGAGCATAATCTCTATGGTCAAACAATGTGAATTGGCTCATTTATTTAAGAGAATCCTGGTGAATATTTAATTCCTCATCATAATAAAAAATGATAATAGTAATAGAGACCAAAATCTCATGTGAAATTCTATTTTAAAAATGATGTGATCACATTAAATTATTGAAAGGACACAGAGAAAGTGTTCTAACAATAGCCAGTACACAGTATAACGCATCGACTAGGGAGGGACTTATTCAAGTATATATTGTAAATGTGTGGGGTTGTTTTATTAAAAGTATTTCCTAATGAAAGAGCCACAATCATAACCCACGTGAGCATTGTATCATTTGACTCAGTCTTGAATGTTTTATTTATTTCACAGTAAACATGAAATATAAAAGCTTATTCATGTCTTTGGAAAAGAAGGTTTTCATTTTTATTTCAGAACAGAAGAACAGGGCTGGCGATACAGCTCGATGGCCTAGCGCCTTCCTGGCAAGCAAGAGGGTGTGAGTTTGATTCCTGGTACAAAAAAAAAAACAGAACAGAAGAATTTTGATTCTTTTTAACAACTATATTAATTCATTTTCAGTGAAACAACACTGAAAACAACAAACAAGTTATGTTATAAATGTTAATGCTTTAAATTTCTCCTTTCCTCAAAATATTCCATGTGGTAGAAAGATAGGAAAATGGAATAAAGAAAGTAGGTTGTTTTCTGTATTTCTGTGAGGAGAAAATTTTGATTTAGGCTTTTGTTTAAATGTCTATAAAGGCTTTTAAATATATTTGCTTGTTTAAATAAGGCACCATATTATATGTACTACAGAAATTCTATACCAAAAGCAAAAAAGTAATTGTCACTATAATTATTTTAATAAGTCCAAAGCATCATGGTTCCCCCTATTTTTGAAGCTATGCATTAGTAGTGTTTTTTGAATAAGGAAAGGATGGATGGATGGGTGGATGGATGGATTGATAAGGGACAGATCAAGACAGAGAAGAAAGAATGAATGCATAACGTAAGTAGCCCAGGGATAAGGCTTTCACCTGTCCAAAATATTCTGACACTATCTAGATTGCAAATATTTTGTTTAGTTGTCTGACTGTGTTTCAGACAAAGTCTTGGTTTTTCGTTTGTATGTTCCCATATCCACAGAGATACTTCTACTGATTTAATATGCAAAGTAAAAAAGGAAGGATTTCGGTGACGTCCTGTCTCCAGTAAATATTTTCTGAGTGCTATATTCTGGTCAGCACTGGCAGTCTGAAGATAAATAATGTGGAGCCTGTCCTTAAGAAGCTCACAGTCCAGTAGAATAAGTCACTGAAACTGATAAATTCAAGGCAAAAGAGTATGTGGTACATTAGAGGTATGGACAGCTTTCTGATCAGAGTCCAGCAGAAGGAGCACTTGTGATCAGTATTCATGTGTTACAGCTACCAATTTTCTACACACAGTGAAAATGTTCTGCCCGAGTGTGGTGGCACATGCCCTTAATCCCAGCTACTTAGGAGGCTGAGGCGCAAAAGTAAGACTGCACAACTTAGTAAGACTGTTTCAAAAAAATAAAATAAAGTGGGCTGGGACATAGGTCAGAGGTAGAATGTTCACCTTATAACACGTGTCCGGTCTGAGTTTCATACCCCAGTACCAAACAAACAAGCAAACAAAACAAAAAAGGAAGAAAAAACAAATCCACAAAGGGCGTATCAAAGTCCAACACCAATTCATGACAAAAACCCTATAGAAAATTGAATCTTTAAACAAGCCATCTATGACAAACCAACAGCCAACACCATACTAACTGGTCAAAAACTGAATGCTTTCACTCTAAAATCAGGAGCAAGACAAAAATGCCCAGTATCACCACACCTATTCAATATAGTTTAGGAAACATTAGCCAGAGCAATTAGACAAGAGAGAAAAATAAAAAGAATAGGATAGGAAAGGAAGAAGTTAAATTATTATTATTTGTGAATGGCATGAAACTCCACATAGAAGATCCCTAAAACTCCACCAAAAGACATCTAGATTTAATAATCAAATTCAGCAGCATGGCAAGATAGGAAGTCAACTCTTAAAAATCAATACTGTGTACAAAAACAAACTCATTAAGAGAGAAATTACAAAAATAACACCTTTCCAAATAGCATTAAGAAAAATTAAATTCTTAGGAATCAATCTAATGAGGAAGTAAATGAACTTTTACATTGAAAATTATAGTACTCTGAAAAAGGAAATTGAAGAGTATATCAGAAAACGGAAAGATATCCCTTCCCTTAGATAGGCAGGTCCAGTATAACTAAAACAGCCATACTTCCAAAACTGTTACATAGATTTAATGTGATCCAGATCAAAATACCAACAGGATAACTCACAGAAGTAGAGAAAGCATCCCTAAAATTTATTTGGAGCCAGAAGAACCTAGAATAGCAAAAGCAATTCTGGGGACCAAAAGCAAAGCAGGGGGCATCACAATCCCTAACTTGAAATTATAGTACAGAGCTACTGTGATTAAAACAGCACGATACTGGTGAAAACAAAGAAATGTGAGAATCAAGAAAACAGAACAGAAAATGCAGAAACAACTCCAAACACACTGAGCTCCTTTTTTTTTATTTTTATTTTTTTTACAAAGGGGCCAAACTCCTTCCCTGGAAGAAAGATAGTTCCTTTAATAAGTGGGACTGGGATAACTGGCTTTCCATATGCTGAAAACTGAACCTAGGCTGATACCTCTCACCATGCAATAAACTAAAATTCAAATGGACCAAAGATCTAAATGTCAAAAGAGAAACACTTAATCTGCTGTAACATAGAGTAAGTAAAAGTTTAGAAGACATAGGTGTAGGCAATGACTTTATGACCCAAGCCCTGAGCACCCAGACAATATTACAAAGAATCAACCATTGGGATCACATCAAATGTTTGCACAGCGAAAGAAGCCACCAGCAGAGAAAAGAGACAACCTACAAAATGAAAAAAGGTAATTTAGCAGTCACTCTTCAGATAAAGAACTAACATCTAAAATATATAAAAACCTAAAAAGAAAAAATCAGATTCTCCCAAATTTAAAGACCCAACCCACAAATGGGCATCTGAAGTGAACAGACATTTCTCAGATGAAGAAATAGGAACAGCAAGTAAATACACGAAAAAATGTTCAACACCACTGGTCATTCGAGAAATGTAAATTGAAACAGCACTGAGGTTTCATCTCGCTCCGAGAAGAATGGCTATCATGAAAAAATCAACCAATAACAAATGTAGATGGGGCTGTCAGGGAAAAGGAGCCCTTCTTCACTGTTGGTGGGAGTATAGACTGGTGTAACGACTGTGGAAATCAGAGTAGAGATGCCTCATAAAACTAAGACTAGACATTCCACTTGATCTAGCTATTCCCCTTCTTGGTATCTTTCAAAAAGAATTAAAAGCATCATGCCACAGTGATACATGAACACTCGTGTTTATAGTGGCACAGTTTGTAAAAGCTAAATCCCGGAACTAGCCCAGATGCTCATCGAAGATGAATGGATAAAGAAAATGTGATATTTGTGTACAAAGGAGTACAACTACTCTGCCATGAAGAAAGGTAAACTAGAATCCTTCGCAGGAAAATGGTTCCACCACCAGACCATAGTCTTAAGTGAAATAAATTGGACACAGAAGTTTATACATAACATTGTTTCTCTTGTGTGAGAGACCCAAAAGGTAAATGAGGAGATGACAGGGGACAGATATTGGGAACTAGGAAGAACACATGCAATGGGAAGGGGAACAGGCAGGGAGGGAAAAGGAAAAAAAAGAACAGAAGAAAAAAATGGAATAAAACTCAAAGGGAGGGGAGGGGAAGGGGAAAAAAGGGATTAGAATTTATTATGTACAAGTACAAATTCCCTCTGATGCATGTAATCAATATGTATGACAAATATGTACTAATAAAAATAAAGTCAAAGCAATTGGTTAATAAAATAAAATAAACCAAAAACCAAAGAGCATGTCGACTACTAGTTCAGGGAAACAACAGCCTTGCCCCTTCCTTATGCAGCGCAGGCACATAGGGGATGTAATAGTCTGTGGCTTTACATTCCATAGCATAATGTATTTCAGTGTATTAATCATAATATTGGGTAGCCCCGTGCGATGTGCCTTTCAAAGTTTGATTTGCAGCCAGGGAAATCCCACATAACAGCTGTTCTTAGGGTACCTGTTCTCTTTTTTTTTGGTCATTGTAGAAAGGCGTTTCTTTTACGAAGCCACATGCTCACAGTAATGTTGAGTGTGAATATCACAATCATTATCTTCTTTCACTTGAATTCAACCAGCGTTTCTTCTTTTAAAATTTTTTTCAATTTTATTTATTTATTTATATTTTAAAGACGGAATAAACAATAACAAAATAACGATGAAGACAAAACCAGAACAACACCAAAACAATAAAGACGATACATCTCTTGAATGCCCATTATAAATAAGGCACATTTTTAGGGAAGAATCTATATACTTTAGTCTTAAAAATTAGTTGTAGTCTAGGGACAATAATATTAACCAAAGCTAATTAAAAGGTGATAAATAATGCGTGCTTACAAATGCTCTTGCTGTGGCAGTCACTGTCTGATTGCTTTACGTATCAACTAACTAAAGTGCCATGAGGGGTGTCATAAATCTCTGACTTAATTGTTTTCTGTAAAGTTGGGAATAAAAAAGATGAGGAACTATCTTGATGAGCTGAGAGGTAGTCCTTTTTTAAAAAAGTCTGTTTTTAAAAATTTGTTAGATGATCTCCTTAGGGCCAGCCGAGAAGGAACTGTTATAGATGACAGGATTATCAACAGTTTTTAAAAGCAGAGAAGCAGCAATGAAAATAGAAATTTGGAGGCCTAGAAGCCACTAGAAGGACAACCAATACATCGTTTTTATTGATAAGACCTATGCTTTTATGAAGCTAAGCCATCTGCCTTAGTTAAGTAAAATTCAATTATCTCTTTCCTGTGCTCTATGCTGCTCTTATCTCTTGACTAAAGCTCTGAGTGATTTAGGTCCTTCATACATGAAGGTAGGCAAGTATCCTACAATTACAAGGTGGGAGAAAAGGAACTAAGAGAAAAACAGAAATTGCAAAGCAATGCCATCATCCTGTCAGCATCCCAGTGCAAAGTCAGCTTCAGCGGAAGGAAGGGAGTTGCAGAAAGACCCACAGAGGCTTTTGTTACTGTTGATGTTCTAAAGCCAGAAAAACCCACTAGAAGAGTTACTACCATAGTAGCTCAATTGTAAGGGAGCATAATTTCATGGTATGTTAAAACACGAACTAAGGGCTTTTTCTTTTGAGAGTGGAAAACTTGGTAAGAAAATTCTAGTACACCTCATTATATAAACAATGCTGTCAAAACATGGATAGTGTGTGTTCTAGTTGAAGTTGGTTTTGTTGAATCACCTGTGTAATGTTTCCTACATAAACATGCCAGAACATCACCTAGGCCTCCTGATTCAGAAGCTCTGGGGAATGAGGCTCAGGCTTGTACACATTTTGAAAATTCCCCAGGTGATCCTACTGTGCACAGCCGAACAAGAACCACACAAGAGATGAGCCACGTTCTCTAAAAGCGGCAACTAAAGCTCATTTGTTTTAAATTTTTTTTTATTCTTGCACTAAAATAATAAAATGTATATGTGGTCACAAGCTGAACTTTCTGAACAGACCTATTGTGGTTAACCTATGCTGTGGTTATTTCCTTTTTTTGCTTAAGTAAAATTAGTGCATCACCAGCACGACACTGAGAACATTTAATAGGCACTCTACAGAGAGAAGCAAGAGTGTCAGCTTGCTCCAGACACTTGCCGTCTTTCATCATTAACATTTATTAGGCTGTGATAGGCGTAAGGCCGTAAGAAACCAAGCCAGCTCATTTATAGGGGAAAATGATGTAGCAGACAGAGATGGGAGAAAAGCCTTAAGTGAAAATATTATTTTAGAATAACAGTCAATTTTTATAGGGCTTTAGTTTATGTCATATCTTTTTCAGACACTTTGTTCATATTATCTCATTTTATCTTGATAGTAGCCTTAAAGTTGGGTTCTGTTATTGCCCCTACTTTAGATACAAATGAGGAACCGAAGGCAGAGAGACGTCGAGGTGACAAACGCAGTAATAATGGAGGAGTTAGGATTTCAGGCCGGCTGGCCGGGGAGCCCTCATACTAACTACATGTGATGTGATCTCTCAAGGCCATACCACTTGACTATTACTTGGTGATAGGGAATGGAACATGCACATTTTATCCTGCTTTTGTGTCTTACTAGAGTAGTCCAAAAGCAGCCCTATTCACAGAGGAAATCGGAGTATATTTTCAAGAAGAGGCAGGGGAGGGTGCGTGTCACCCACGCAATGGACCACACAGACGCACCCTTCGTCTCTTGCTCCTCTTGCTGCCCTTCTGCCTGTTCCTTTCTCTGTCTATCTCCTGTCATGTGATGGAGTCGGAGGAGTTCCCTCAAGGAAGAGATGGGACTTCAGCTTGGTACGCTGAATAGGTTCCTGGTTCTTGTCACAGAAAGAGAATTTCAGGATGCGTCAATGAGAGGCATAGACAGATTTTATAAGGAAGAGTTAAAGAAGTACACGCTCACAGAAAACAGAGCACTAGTCCTCAAGAGGGAGGCACACAGCGACCTAGGGGTGAGAATGTATATGTGTTCGTGGAGGGTGATGCTGAGCTGAGATGTTTTGCCTAAAAATATTCTTTGAACCCTTTGAATCTGCTTCTTCATCTTAAGGTCAGGTTGTTAATCTTTACCTTATCCACTAGCTTATGGGTGTAGTGCCTTTTAAAGATTTGGAGAGAGAGAGAAAGGAAGGAAGGAAGGAAGGAAGGAAGGAAGGAAGGAAGGAAGGAAGGAAGGAAGGAAGGAGGGGAGAGAAAGAGAGGAGGAAGACAAAAGCAAGCCTGCGGAGTACATGAGAAGAATGACTATAAATGTCCTTGGGTAATTTTAGTTGTGTCCTGAAGTTACAGTGGTCTTAAAAGTAAAATTTTAATATTTGATTTTCCTTGTCGCCTTTCCACCTGTCTTTATTTTTTCTATCCCATCTCCCTCGTCCATCTCTTTTCTTTCTCTAGTAGTTTGCCATGTGTCCACAGATTTGACCCACAGAAACTTTTAGTGTCTTGGGGGATCCTTAAGTGTAAATAGCCCGTGGGGGCGGTGTGGGTGCGGGGGCAGGAGAGGAGACAAACAACATGCCGGGCAAATGAGGCACAAGGTAAGAATGCGCTGGAGAGGAAAAGCAGAAAGAATGAGGAAGGAACGCGAGCTGAGTGGAAGGAGGGAGGTGGCCCTGGTGGCTCTCCCAGTAATTAGGACACCAAGTAGGTTCTTAGGAAAGATTGGAGGTCACACATTTGTGATGACGGGGTCTAGAGACGCGAAAGAGGGATGCAGTTGAACACTGAGGGATACGGCAGTGAGAGGAGCCCCCGGAGGCGGGCGAGGGTAAAAGGAAGCACATGTCTTAGGCTGGCACGGACCACTAGCCCATAGGACACTTGTCCCACTTAAAGTTAATGACATTACAAAATCGTCTGATGTTAGACTGAAAGGGTCCTTTGAAATTAAGTCAGGTAATTTAAAAAAAATTGTTGGCCGCCCCAAACCCTTATCTCTATCTAGAGTCTTATCTAGAGTTTACGAAGCCCAGGCACAGAAGTAGATCTGCTCTCAGTGAAGTTGGGGCAA
This sequence comes from Dinomys branickii, assembly GCA_004027595.1. NCBI lineage: Eukaryota > Metazoa > Chordata > Mammalia > Rodentia > Dinomyidae > Dinomys > Dinomys branickii. The sequence continues at coordinate 58,535 of PVLD010003396.1, forward strand.
GCCAGTGTCTCTTTCCTCCTGGACTCCGCCGTGCATGGTAACTATGTTTTGGGAAACCCGTATACGGCTCAAAGGACCACCATGTGAAAATCAGTGGTTTGGTCCAACTTCCCTATTTCTACAGAAGCAACTGAGAGGTGGAAAGGTGACAAGAGTTGCCAGAATCAAATTTTCCTCTCTCATACCCCCATGGTGCAGTATACACTAGTGTATTATATTAACAAACAGAATAGATTGACGAATATTCACTGAGCACTGTCTATGAGCAGCAATTGTACTGGGTGTTGTGGAGTAGGATAGAAAAGTAGAAGCTGTGGCCTTCCAAGAGTTCACAGCATCATTAGAGAAAACTGAGTAACAAGGGAAAGGCTGAACAGTTGAAAGAGACCAGGAGGTGGGGTTTATCTGACCACTGCAGGAGGGATATAAATCAGACTCCACTGATCTCTCTTCCCGAGGGCTTGGTTTGTTCCCGCTGTGGGAACCTCTGAAGTCACCTGACCTCTGATCTGTAGCTACAAACCTGCCCCAACTGTGCCCCCATACCTGACCCAAGCAGCGGGGATTTAAAGCCCTTGCAGGGAACCTCCCTGTGCCTGGTCTCAGGTTACTGCATGAAGTTATCAGAAGAGCTTCCTGCGCAGGGCAGGAACAAATTTTTCCTGGGAATTGAGGCTCGGTTTTTTTGGGGGGAAATTGTGAATGAACTTTACTCAGTGCTGGTGCCTGAGGTTTTTGACCTGAAAATGCTTGCTGGGAATTTCAAGAACTGCCTGCTGTTGGGTGCTGTTTGGTTTGTTGAGTTTTGGGATGACTTTGCTGTTTTATGTTGGTTGCACGTCTTGCTTTGTCTCTTGGTATTCCCTGACCCAGTGCATTGACAGAGAGTTCTGAGTCCAGTTCAGTTTCTTCCCTGTGGGTTTCAGTGGACCATGGGGACAGTGATTTATGAGCTTCTGATTTTTCTTGCTGGTGGCTTCTGCTGGTCTTAGCAGCTACTAGACTGACTAAAATCTTTCCACCTTTGCTTGGGTGCACATGTAGCTTTCAGATCTTTATGTCTACTAAGGGGTTGGAGATTCGTTTTTGACAAACTAACTTGCAAAGAAAAGCTGTGGATCTGTGATGTCCAGACCCTTTGGCAGTTGGTGCAGGTAAATGCTGCTCTGAAGCTGTTTCTCTCTCTCCCCACCAGGGAGGACTGACTCTTGAAGACCCAGCATTCAAGACCTGTGTGGCCAGCTCACTGACAATCGGACACATGTGGAGGAACTACAGAAGTTCTCTGTAGCTATGATGTGAGTTTACTTTTTCTAGATTGCTATTGTCTCCTCTACTGACCACAGGAAGTGCAGGCTGTCACTTGCCTCAAGGGCTAAGTAAGCTAACTGCTGGGGAAAGCGCCCATCCTGGGCTCCTCGGATAGCATTTCTGTGTAAACACTGACCAAGTCTTGATGAAGGGAGAGTGATGGTATGAGAGAGCAATAGTAAATCAGCTTTTAAATTCTCGGCTATAGATCCTTCTCCAGTGGGAAATAAAAGCATCACAGCAGAAAGAAACTTGAGTTCCAACCATTTGCGGTAGGCCTGTGCAGTGGTGGCGGGCTGAGGCTCTTCCAGCCGTATGCCCAGAGTACTACAGTGCACACCAATGGCGGAGATGGCTCGGGTCCCTAGTAAAGGCCTGGCAGATCCCTGTCACCTGGGTTGCTCTGTCTTGTCCACTTTTAGCTTTTGTGTGTGACTTGGGCCTCTGATTCCAGGCCAACGCTAGGTATGGAAACTGCAGGAGTTGTTTTTTATGTTCTCTTCTAATAGGGCTGCATCTTTGTCAGCCTCGGCTGTACTTTTAGTGACAGTATCGGCAGGAGCCTAAATCTTCAGATCCGTATATGAACCTCACCTGTAGGCCCCTGGTTCTGAAACATGCTAAAATTTGTGTTACTTCCTTAGCTTGGAGTAGTCCAACTCTAACTGGCTACGCCTGAGAAGGCTGTCACTACCACAGTCTCTGGCCTGTCAACGTAAGATAAGAACTCTCCTTTAAAAGAAAGCATAAGATAGTTTATTCTGAGCCGAGCATCAGTGATCATTTGCTGGGAGCATGGATTCATGGGAACATAACAAGTTCCTCTATGGAGGATGTTATGTAAACTTTTATAGTCACAGAACAAAATCACAAATCAAAACATTTACTACCTACATGGTGGGAGCATCAGACAGGTGGGCTAGAGTAAAGTGGAGAAATCATTTCTATAGATTTCAGATATTATAATAAAGCATTCTTAGCCTTAGGGTTGGTGGAGACTAGAGGTTTGCTAAGCTTAGTGATACATTCTGAGAAATTTGGATAACAGTCACAAAAAATACCAGGCCAGATACACAAGTAATGGCTACTAAATGACTTAAAATGCCTCAAGGTAATTTTGGTTCTTAACCTACGATACTCCAGCTTTCTACAGTCATGGTAGTTTAGTTAGGCAAGGTCAAACAGGATGTTTAATTAGATGCAGCTTCTTTAGGGATTTTCAGTTCACAGGCCTTTCAGTATGGAGACCCGTGTCCCGTCACTAATGAACAGCCCTCCCCGCCTTCCTTTCAGTGCATCGCTCTGTGTTTCCTGACTTGAGGGCCTAGATCATGGTGCTCATTCTACATATTGGACTTCCTTCAAAGCTATCTCATCCCATTTGTACTGTAGCTTGAGGGTAGCTGGATGTCGCCTGCCTGCCATCCTGTACCTCAGGACCTTACCTGACAAGCACATATCCCAAATCTGACCTAGACAGGACAGTATGAACATGGATCCTGCAGTAAAAGAGGACTGTTTGGATCTAACTTGGCTAACCTGAGATTCCGCTGTGATCTCATGCTAGCCACTATTTCCTGTAAGTTAGAAAGGATGGGTGACTTAGTTTTCATCTAATCCTGGGCTCAGGTACAGGTGAATAAGTCAATAAATACATGCTGGTCTCAACCCTGTTCACGAAGCCTGAAGAATATGGCTAACAGAAATAATACTTTTTCCCTTAGGAAGCATATTTTCCCTTAGGAAATACAAGCAGATGTCTCAAACCTAAGTGTTCTTGTTTAGCACTCCAAATAAAGATTCTCAGCTCTTCCTTCGTTAGTACAGTTTGGCCCCGTTTCTCCACATTCAATGTCCCTAGGGACCTGTGGATCTGATCACTGTTCATGCTGTAGACATGTTTAGAAGAACCAAGGACAGTTCTAGTTAACCTTGAGACCAAACCACATTTCATAAAACTGCACAATCAGTAAAAGAAGCTATTATACTAGAAGTGAAGATTTTATTGTAGGATCTCTCCTTTCTTATAGTATTAATTCTGATTCCCCCCCCCCATCCACGTCTTGTTTTTTGTTTTTGAGACAGGGTCTCACTATGCAGTTCAGACTGGCCTCGCAGTCACTTTGTAGCCCAGGCTGGCCTCGAACTTGCAGCAATCCTCCTGCCTTGGCCTCCTGAGTGCTGGGATTACAGGCGTGTGCCACCACGCCTGGCTGAACTACTTCTTAAAGCTATTGGGAAAATCATCTGTTTGTGCCTTTTTATCTAAGCCCTCTTTCTCATCACTACTTATTTTAGCAGCTAATAGACAAAGAAGGGAATATTTGTTATCTATACCATTAGGTTTTATATTTGCTCTCAGAGATACCAAGTGCAGCTCAAGCAACTGAATTTCCCCAAAACATGTAACAGCACTGTACTGCCGAAATACCCCCTCTTATGAACCCCATTGTCCTCCCAGCTGCAAACACATCGGTTGTGATTATAGCACCCCTGGGATCTGATCACCTTTCAAAATTCCCACATCTGAACACCTGAACCCTGTCAGCAACATTTTTGTTCCAAATCATAACAGTAACTTACATAGGTGACTTTTCCAGATACAAACTGGGCTAAAATTTGAGAGGCCCTTTGTTACTGTGGCTTAGTAACATCTGCTTAAAATTCCTCACCCTTGGTTTTGGGTCCTTAGACTCCCCTCTGGACCCTGAGCAGGAGAAGCCTGGGGTTCATAGGGGTATGGCAGCTTCCAAAGGCCTCTGTGGCAGCCAGCAAGCTTGGTGATTCCAGAGCTCTTGGGACCAGAACCTGATTTCCCAGTGTTGGCGTTTGCCCCAAGATTCCTTTTCTCTGGATGTTCCTACTTCCACTGCTGCCACCTCCTGGTCAAAAGTGCCAGCTACATTTTGTGGCTCGGAGCTTACTGTTCTTTGGTTCTGAGAATCCCTATAACTTAACACCTTTTCAATCCTCAGCCAGGGTTTGTCCACCCATCTCACTTCTCCACAGTCTCCTTCAGTTAGAATAGAACCAGTTAACACAAAGCTACTGCTGCCTAATATTTATAGTCATGGACTGAAAGTACATTTAAACTAGGGAGGACTTTTTGGTATGGAAGGTGACAAAAGATACAAGCCAGAGAGACTCGTGAGCCCCAAATCAGGGTGATAGACATGAACATGTGTCAGCACGAGGTGCGGTAATTCACCTCCACCCAGCTTTGTTTCAGATAATTCTTAGAAGCTATCCATTCCCAATTTGGGGTGTGTTCTTAGTCCATTTCCCTTGTTATAATACCTTATACATTACCTAGACTGAGCAACAGAAACCTATTTCTGACAGTTCTAGAAGCTGGGAAGTCCAGGATCAAGGCACCAGCAGATCCAGTGTCTGGTGAGAGAGTTCGGAGATGGCGCTGTCTCGTTAAGTCCTCATATAACAGGAGGATAGAAAGGACAAACACAGACCCTCCACCCTCTTTTATAAGGGTGCTGTCCCCATGCATGAAGGCATAGCCCCTTGACCTCATTACTTCCCCAAAGCCACCATTTCTGAATACTAACAGGGATGAAGGGTCAACTTAGGAGGTTTGGGTATGCCACCACTTGGTCCATGGTAATGTGTTTGGCCTCATGAAGAGGGTTGTACTAATGTCAACGGACTTTTAGAGATTTGAGAAAGTAAATTCTGGATCTGGTTCACTTTTTAACTGATTGCATGGTTCCCTAAGACAACATAAGGATATACAGTTTTATTTCTGACTTTGTATAGCAGGACAAGAGAATAAGATAAATAATGCCTTCTGCTTTTTAGAAATAATATACTTTAGCACATAACTTTCAATTAAGATTCTGTATGCCCTATCTTCATTGAATGTTTTGTAAGCTATACTGTACAGACTACTCGTATATTGTGTAACAGATGTACCCATTTAAACAAGACGGTTTTCATCTTTGTCACATCTTTGTCTCATTACACTTAGATAAACTTAAAAATATCAAAAAGAGCGTATCTTCTCTGTAATGGCTTATCACTAACTATGTAACTTTGAAATAGTTGCTTTGCTTTCTCCCATCTTTTTTGAGACAGGACCTTGCTGTGCAGTTCAGGCCAGGTTTAAATTTACGACAGTCCTCCTGCCTCAGCCTCCTGAATGCTGAGATTACAGATGTGTGCCACCACGCCTAGCTAGCCTTTTCTTTTGCTTTTTTGTGGTTCTGAGGATTTAACTAAAGGCCTTTGCCCTGAACTACATTCCCAGCCCTTTTTAAGTTTTTATTTTGAGATGGGGTCTCCCTAAGTCACTAAAATGCATAGTCTTGTCCCACATTTGAAATCTTTGTACCTCAGGTGTCTCAGAGTGCTGGGATGACAGATGTGCACCACCTTGCCTGGTTTGTTTACCCTCATTGAACTTCAGATCTTGTTTGTGAAATCAAGAGAATTAAACTTACAGAGCTTTTTAAAGGATTCAGTATTAGTATATACTTAGTACTTAATACTTCAATAAAAGGTGGTTGTAGTAAAGAGGTATACGTTTTAACTCATAAAACTGAACCATTTTATTCATGTGAGAACACAAGAATGAATGTAAGTCACTCTTTAAAAAATATCTCTTACTTAATTCATATTCTTAAGTCTTAGTTGCTACCTCTGCAAAGTGGGATATGGTAATGCCAATACTTAGAATTATTTTGTAATGTAATTTTATGGATTCTCTAGTAATTTAATTTTCTGAGTTTTGTGTCATTTGGCCTGCCCTTTGCACTTTACAAAATTAAATGCCTCACCTAAAATGAAAAATAGCAAATATACTAGAAATCTTACAGCTTGCTGCTCTGGGGAGGGATTTTAAATTCTGTACTAACAAATAATATACAGTGCTTTTCTTCAATGTAGTAAGGTATAGCAGAATTTCTACAGCAATTTACTGGACCCCAGCCTTAGAGATTTTGGAGCGCGTAATATAACCCACTGGTGTTTGGAGAATTAACATTTGTGTTCGTTTTTTATTGACTCGTTGCATCTAGTTTGGTCAGAAATTACATTTTTAACAAGTGCTCAGGTGACTCATCGATGCAGGGAGTCTCACAACCACACACGCCCTCATGCAGTGCGCAGCTCTCTAAAGGAAGTGCGTATGACCGAGGGGGGCTTGACGAGGCCAGCGGTAGCGGCGGCTCACTCGGCGGAGCGGCCTATGCCACGTTCCTCCTCTGCTTTAAGGACACATGATTTTGCATCTGGTGAGCAGATATTTAGATTAATCCAAAAATTACTTTTGCAAAATAGACAAATAGGTGACAACACTGTGTATTATCTATATAGAGAATGAATAGCAGTACCAATTCAAGCCTGAGTAACCAATAGAAAACAGCAAAACTAAGGCTCCTGGTATGAGACCTTAGTCACAGCATAAGAATTAAAACCATCTAATCAGACCTGACAAGGCATCTACTCCCCAAATGAGAAAAGATCACACAGTCTATGAGAAATACAAATTTATGTCCATTGTAATTAATGCTGCAGCGAGTCCTCTGTGAACAAGCATCTTTGGGTTTTTGAGAGATTAATGATAGTATGAAGCCATCCAAGTAGCAAGTCATTTTAAAGTCAAGTTTTTATAAATTTTAAAAAGATACTTTCTTGTAGAGTTAAGGAAAACATCTTTAAATGATTGTTTTATTATATACCTTTTAAAATCCACAAATTCCTGTAGCTACTTCAAAGATTTGCATCCCAAATCACCTGTTCTTTATCATCTTCTACCTAAAAATATGTTGCAGAAAAAATTATTTTATAAACAAGTCTTCAAGAATGAACAAACAGTTTTGGGAGGTTCACAGCTAAACTCTTGTATTTTGCAAAAGACCCAAAACAAGGCCATGTGTTCCTTATTACAAATTAAAGTCTGGCACCTTTCGTCTCTGTCTCTCTTTGGCTGGTGGGCGGAGGCTACTTTTTGCCTTTAATTACTGCACAGGGAATACTTTTGCCACGTGACTTACAAAACTGCACATTTTTCATTGCATTTTTATTACCAAAGCATGAATAATGCATTCAGCCCTGAAATGTCACAGTGAACATCAAATGGTTTTACATAATACATTCGTGCTGGAGTTTCAAGAAGCCAGCAATCCTGGGAAGCAGTGTGGAAAGAAAACTTGATACAAATCTGTCATTTACCCAGAAGGGATAAAATAAGTGCCAGAAAAATAAGTAGAGAGGAAGGACTGAGGACTAAAAGCTTTTTTTTTTCTAATCATCAATAGGGAGACAAAGCAGTAGCGCACTCACCACTGGGGACGAGGAGAAGAAAATCCAGAAGGTGGCCAGAAGCAAATGGGGGTGGCGGGAGGCAGGAGAAGGGAGGTTGGAAACCTTATAAATATAGGAAGTAGGTCAGCACTTAATACTTTTAAAAAATACAGGAATTGAATTTGAAACTGCAGGAAAATGGTATCACAGTTTGGAACCACAGTAAAAGTGTAACAATCTTACAAGGGCCATTTTTGATTTTTTTCTGATTGAAGAGAAGGGGAATAGATTACAACCACTGTTAGAATTCTACCTCTGGGTAGAACTCTACCTTTGTGCTAACTGATGACAATGTTCACCCTTCTACCATCCCTTTCTCTTAGGTTTTTTCTGGCTATGTCTTGATGATCTGGCCAGAAAAGACTGTTCATCTCCCAGAGAGAGCACACTGTTAATTGTCCACCCAATAAATGTCCCCCCTTTTTTCTTGCTAGTAGAACTACTAACAAAGTCAGGCTCCCAGTACTGTCCGTGGTGCCACTCCTAAAGTAGAACTTCCATCATATGGGTGGGAATTGAGCAGGAGAATCCTCTACTCACCAGAAATTAGCTCAGTCAGCAATCACTTGAGAAATGTTAATATTGAACATTTTTTAAACTTCTTTTGATTCTTTTTCTGTCATTGATTTCTATCTATTCTTCCTATCTCTCAGGTTAATGTCTCTCAGAAAGAAAGAAACTGAAAATTTCTCCCTCTACAATTTTCTCCTCCACATACAGCATGGCATAGGTCTTCTGAGAGTGAGTCTTTTGATCTCAGGGAGGAGAAGCCTTATCCTAACCCCACAGAGCAAATCGCAGTTGTCCTGAAAGCATTCATAATTCTACTCACTGCACCTAGTGATTGGTCTGGGGCAAGTATGTATACTATTTTTCATTGTTGCCGTAACAAATTACCACAAATTTATTAGAAGTTAGGTGTTTTTTTTGTTTTGTTTTGTTTTCGGTATCTCTGCTATAGTTCCACAGACAAAATCAAGATGGCAGCTGGGTAGGCTCTTGTAAAGATATCTGGGAAGGATCTGCTCACAAACTTATTTAGAGTGTTGGCAAAATCTAATTCCTTATGGCTGCAGGATGAGGCCATCTTTTCTTGTTGGCTATAAACTGGGTGACTAAAGGGATCTTTGCAGTCTTCGCACATGAAACGTTGCATATCACAGAGTGTTAAACTCTTTTTTTTTTTTTTTTGCGGTACTGGGGATCGAACTCAGGACCCTGCGCTTGCTAGGCAGGCGCTTATTCCACTGAGCTATATCCCCAGCCCTAGAGTGTTAAACTCTTGACACATAGAACCATTCTGACTACTCCTGCCTCATCTTTCTCACTCCAGCTAGAGAAGCACTCCACTTATAATGAACTGTATAGGAAGATTCGATCACTGGATAATCTAGGATAGTCTAAAATCTTCTAATTTAATTACATCTGCATATTCATGAGTTACAGAGATTAGTCTGGATATCCACGAGGCTCATCATTCCGTCTACCACAGCATACAACTGGTGGGCACTTAACAACAAAAAGGGGAAATCCATTGAGAGATCCATGTTTTGGATAAAAAGATGGAAACCCTGTTACTCTGCATTTCCAGCAAGAGATGCTGGTGTGGGGAACAGACATATGGAGCTACAGCAGCTACATTGTGACCAGGAGACATTAGGAATGAGGATAAAAAGTCAATATATCAACAATGGTGAAGCAGGAAAGTAGAAAGAGCCTGGATTCTTTATGATGTTATTGAGCAGCAGAAAAAAAAAAAAAAACGCCAGTGATTGCTGTGTCTGGGTGGCTTGTCATTTCTGGAAAAGTTATTATCTGTTTAGTTACCCTGGTTTTCTGTTACTAGCAACTAAGTCCAGCTCTAAATGGCATATTCGTCTTACCCTGATTTTTGAAACTCTACCTTTCAATATTTGAAAATGTAGTGTTGGCCAATCTGATTAAATGTATTTATATTGTGTCATACTGCACAATAAGTATCCTCAGTGGTGGGTCCAGTCCTAGCTTAGCTTTAAGACTGTGCTCTTGATTACAGACTTGAAAAGGATACAAGGGTTGGCAAACCATAGCTCATCAGACAAGTCCTGCAGACCTAAGTAGGGAGAGCTAAGAAAAGATTTTACATTTTTTAAAGAGTTTGTTATTAAAAAAAGAATATGTGGCCATAGGGCTGAAAACATTTATTATCTTGTTCTTTACAGAAAAATCTTGACAACCTCTGCAGAGTCACACAGAAGACTCTTCTCATGAAGTGGAGATAAGCATAGGAAAAAAGGAAAGAGTCTCTGGGTCAGTAATGAATACCTTTGCGAAATTATTACAGATCACCAATGTAAAAGTTTTTGGCACAGGCGAAAATGAATTCTATCTCTAAGTTCAATTCTTTTTCATTTTAGTTCAGTTTATTAAATTCTATTATTACGACTATAAAAGACATAGGGGTTATATAATGAACAAAACAGTCTCCATGTAGCTGAAAATTGCTCAATCGTCTCTGAGAGAAATGGTCTATGCAATACTTCAGCAAAAGACAAAGGCTTACACACAAGGGATTAAATACACTGTTTTCTGTTTTGGTGGTGCTGGAGACCAAACCTAGGCCTTTGCACATGATAGAAAAGTGTTCTTAGGCCAGGCATGGCAGAGTACACCTGTAATGCCAGCACTTGGGAGGCTAAAGCAGGAGTAGTACAAGGAGTTTGAGGCCAGCCTGGACTACAGAGGGACTACATAGTGAGTTCAAAGCCAGACTGAGCTATATAGAGAGACTCTGTCTGAAAAACAAAACAAAGGGATAAGCTCAGAGGTACAGGGCCTGCCTGGCAAGCACAAGGCCCTGAGTTCGACTCCTGGAACCAAACAAACAAACAAGAAATTTTTAAAAAATCACAACAAAAAACAGCTTTTCTACTGAGCTACATACTCAGCCCTTAAAATTTCATATGTATCCACCTTTTTCTAGGGAGAAGAGACGGTTAAACACAAAACCTGAGGGATTGCCCACATTTAATTATGGACAGAGGGAGAAAAGGTAATAGAAAACTCTGAAGGCAAGAGGTTATAATGTATAAAGAGAATGAAAAGAAAGATAGTTTCATGGAAGCCTAAAAATGCAAGTTTTAAAAGCTTCATTCCTTTCAAGTAGGACACATACTGAGATGAAATAATTGAATTTGGGCAATAGGAGAAAAGGGGATATTTTACAGTGTGATCCAATTACCACCAACTATAAGTGGATATTTGAATTTAAATTAATTAAAACTAAACTTTTAAAATTGAACATTTGAAATGCTCAAAAGCCACATGCAGTGGCCACAGACAGTGATGGCAAACCTTGGAGAGAAAAATGCCCAAACTGCAATCCAAAACCCACTTATTTATTGCAAAGTACCAGCACTGCAATTAAACCTGAATATTGAGGTTTCAGTCTAGAAAAAATTCACACATTAACATCGTTTGCCTTAAAGAAAAACAAGTAACATACATGCCATAGGTTTCCCACCACTGGTTTGTCATATTGGACAGCTCAGGTTACAAAACATTTCCACCACTGCTGGGGTATGTTTTTGTTTTTGTTTGGCTTTTTGAGACAGGGTCTCGCTATGCAGTTCAGGCTGGCCTGAGCTCACCTTGTAGCCCAGGCTGGTCTGGAACTCACGATCCTCCTGCCTCAGCCTTCTGAGTGCTGGGACTGCAGGAGCGCACCAGACGGGGATATGTTTTTGAAAGCATCAAAGAAAGAGCAACGAGGCGGAGTCACTTACATAACTAAGTAGTTTCCAGAGTCTAGCTGATTCCACCTCTACGGCTTTTCCTTGTCTCTTCACTCTTGCTATTCTGCTTTGGGGTCACCCTTTCCTGCACTATTGCGGTGGCTGCCTATTAGCTTCCCAACAAATTATTCCTCTACTCATCAATACTCTCTTCTAAGTGCCACTTTCTCTGGTCAGCCAGCACTGACCACTGTAAACTTTTACTGACTATCCACTGCTGTGGGATGCCCATAGAGATACCGGTATCAATCCTATAGAACACTCCCACCCCACTTCCTTCTATAGACTCAGAGAGCTCATAATCCAGTGCAGGGAGGACGATTTATAATATTACAACATGAGAGCAGAAACTATTGCTAAGCTTCACCATCTCCTTCTTTTGTTACCAAATCGTTTTTCATTTCTTTGGTCACTGTTGTGTTCCAGTTAATCCAGCTAATATTTCAGCATGTTTCACTTTACCACCGCAATAGTCATCCCCTCGTCTCTCCTCCACCTTCCAGGAGAAGCTCTGGGCGCGCCACCCCATCCCTCTAATCTTTCCCGGATTAAGTTTCCTAACAGTCTGATGTTCCCCTCCCCTCCCACCTGCCTTCTTTAACATTCTTCCACACATTTTCCTGTTACCCCGTGCTGCTCACCATTTCCCCTGGCACGTGCATGTAGTCACTTCCTTCCCTGCTCCCCCTAAGATGGTATCTTTCAGACCCAAGGTCCCTTCCCATACCTTCAGATTCTGGACCAGATACACAAAGATTCCCAAGGCGGGGTGAGTATTATTAACAGACCATAAAGACATAATCTGTTTGACCTTGTCCATTTTGGGAGAGACTAGTAGAAAGAAACTGCACTCCTAACCATTACCATTCACCCAAAAATCACTACCGAATTTTCACTCCTGTCGAGGAGTATTTACAAGGTCTTTTACCGCCAAAGGGTCAACACAAAAGATTGGGAGGCGAGGGGCATTGTGGGAGCGCTGTTCGCCGCCCCTCAGACTCATGGGAAGTGTAGTGCAGCTGTCGCCAACATGGCAGCGCCCTGGTGAGTCGGTGTGCGGCTGCTCCCACAGCTTGCTGGGGGTAGACCGGAAAGGCTGGCGAAGGCGGGAGAAGCTGCGCTGTGAGAATTTAGTCCGAGCAGAGGAGATTTGGGGTACCTGTTGCTGGCCGGCACAACGGGCTGTAAAATGCCTACTTCCGCCTGTCAGACTCTTGCGGACTTTTCTGTTTCGCCGGCGTGTGGCTGAGAACCCAAAGACGGGTGATCCAGGCTGTGTTCGGTGTAATCTGTGGACAGTGGTGTGTGGGTTAGGTGATTGTAGTGTGCAGGGTGCCCGTGTGTGTTAGTGGTGGTGCCCCTGTGGTGTCTGCGTCAGGCCCCGCCTGGGACATGTTATTTGGCGCTGCTAAGGGCTTTTCTTACCTCTGTCAAGCGGGTGAACAGACCTTCCTGGTGTCGCGATCGCCCACGCGACTGCGTGGTCCTGTGCTTTGAGCAGCTCCGTACTTGTGGTTCCGGCGTGGGGAGTTGTCAGCCTCTGGTTCTGACCGATTTCACTGAACACTAGCTGTACACCGCTCTCACAGTGCCCTTAAGTGGATGACGGTCTCTGAGTTACCCCACCACGCCAACAGGTAATTATAATAAATGTGCAAACTCCAGAGACAGAGATAAACACTAGGTGTTCACGAAGGCGTTGAGGAAGGCCACCACACGGAATTCTGAAGGGCAGGTGTAGGAGTTCGGTTGGCAAATTCTATTTAGGCTTATTAAACCAATATTTAATGAGTTGCTATGAGCTGTTAGATTCTGTTCAGGTGCTGAGTGCTACAGGGTGAATAATATAAACAAAATCCCTGCTTTGTGGGTGGGCTTCACATTAAGTTATAGAAAGTGTACTTCCAAGATTTTAAAAGGGATGATGTGAATAAATGGTGGAGACAATTTTTCCCGCTGTTTAAAAACTTTATTTTCTTTTAAAATAGGTAGTATGTTTTTTGTTTTGTTTCTGAGACTAATTGTGCAGCCTGGCTGGGTACTACCTGGCTGTGTGCTATGTAGCTATTCCAGGCTGGCCTTGAACTCACTATGTAGCCCAGGCTGGCCTCGAATTCACAGAGATCCTTCTGCCTCAGCCTCCCAAGTGCTGGGATTACAGGTTCCTGCCACTACACCTGTCCAGGTGGTACAATTTGAATAGCAACTAAAATTCGAAAGTCATGAAAGAGGAAAGTTCTCATTTCAGCACTTGTGTATGCATTTCCTCTCTTTGGAGGCAACCCATATGAAACTGTGTGTCCTAAATATTTATATATACTGTGTGTACCTGTGTTGTACTTTAAAATCAGGGCTCATTTGATAGGAATTTAGTTTTACTAGTTCTTGCTGTTAACGATAATTTATGTACAAGTGCAGGAACATTTTTCTGTACTGTTTGGTTCATAATATGCTATTATTCAAGGAGGGCATATATATATATACATACATATACTTCTATTGCTATTTGAGCCATATCCTAAAGAATGTATTGGGGGTTAAACTTGCTACTAAGCAAAGAGTAGAGCGTGTATATTCTTCAGATCCTTCTTATCCTGCAGAGAATGTGCTCAGGCTAGAGGTGGCTAATCTGAACCCCGCCTGGCTGGTAACCTATGCAGTGAATAGTAACTTTACTGTCCTAACATGGCAAGGAACCCTGGTGAGCGTGTAGTGAGAGTGGAAACTCCTTGGCTAGAAGAGTGGCCTTGACAGAGGGCCGCCTCTAGATCTTAGGAGCTGGTACCAGCCTATTACTTGTTGAAATAACTCAGATCTAGTAGTTCACTATATTTCCAAGCCACTGAGATGGAAAAATGAGGCTCTCTGGAACTGACTTCGTCTGTAATACCAATACGTGATTTTGAGGGAAGGAAATAGAATGAGGAAAATGTGGTCAGGAGGCTCCATCTGCTGGTCTGGTCTCAGTGGCAGATTTTTTTTTTTTTTTTTTTTTTTTTTTTTTTTGTCTTTTTGAGACAGGGTCTTGGCAGTCCAGGCTGGCCTTGAGCTCACTTTGTAGCCCAGGCTGGTCTTGAACCGTAACAATCCTCCTGCCTCAGCCTTCTGAGTGCTGGGATCACAGGCATGAGCCACCATGCCTGGCTTAGTGGCAGACTTTAAAGAGATTTATTCAGCATTTTTTCTTTTTTATTTCTATTCTGCAGTCTTTGTTCCTGTGAATTAGTAAGAAAAAGTTTTTTTGTAGTGTATTCTAGGCTGGCCTTGACCTCACTATGGAGCCCAGGTTGACCTCAAATTCATAGAGATCCTTCAGCCCTTGTTTGCCATGACCTACTGCAAAGTTGCTGTTTCACAGGTGGACACCTTAAAACTGAATACCTGTGAAATAATTCCTTTGAAGATTCTTAGCTATTTTTGTTTCATTAAACCGTTTTCATTTGCCCCTTCTACAATCTAACAGTAACGTATTAATAAATAAGTGGAATCTTCCTAACAGAGCTCAGAGGGATTATTATTGTCCTTACCCATATTTACAGAAGCTGAAACACAGAGATACATCATTACCTCAACCAGGATCAGACAGCGCCCAGCTCTACCAGTGTGTGCTGGAGCTGAGAGTCGAACCTGGGACTTGGACGCCTAAACACTGGTGTACTGCTTCGTAACCCTGAGGGAGGCCCTGGGGTCGCTATGGAAAGAACCATGTAATCCTTGTCCTCGTAGTGCTTATAGTCCATGGAAGGGACAGGTGTTAGTACAATTATTATAAATAGTGCAGTGGTGGACGCATCCAGCCAGTTATTCCTTTCCTCTGTAACGATGACTCCTGAAGGTTTCTAACCTCATTTCTTTTCTTAGGAGCCACTTCACGTTGTCACATGCTGTCCAGACATTGCAGCTCAGGTCTCACCTGTTCCTTAAACATCATGTTCTAAATCTGACTCAGTACCTCCGTGAGTGCCTCTTCCCCACCTTCCTCCTGACTCTCCAGTTCTGCGGTAATGTCCTGAGTCTCTCCTTCACTCAGGCTCTCTTCTGTTGGGGAGTGATCTTTGATTCTCTTTGCCTCGCATCTGAGTAGTCATCAGGCCTACTGGTTCTGTCTGAGCTTTTTTTCTCACCCTTCCCCTCTCCTTCTGTCCTTTCCTTCTGTGACTCCAGGGTGCCTCAGGCCAACATTTCTGCTTGCCAGGCTGGGAGTTCTTGCCAGGGCTTCTCTAAGTTCCTTGCAATGCTGTCCCACCGGCCTGTCTCACTGGCCTTACCATCTGTCATATGATCAGCACACTCTCTCTGCTTTAAAAATGTGTGCCAACATCTCACTATGTTTGCCAGACACGGCCAGCTCTGTGCTAGCTTCTGCCGTTTACCATCGCACTGAAAATCGTCTTCTCCATATGACTCTATGGTGTTCTTATCCTCCAGTACTGAGCATAAGTTACCTTTTGGTTTGAAGTTTTCCCAACTTTTCCAGTTAACATTGCTCTTATTTTTTGTTCCCTTGCTCATGTCATTAACACTTGCTTATAAAAAGGTGTCGTATGATTTCATTGTTTGGTGTTTGTTTTCAGCTGACTTACACGCTTGTTGGAAGCCCGTGATATGTGTGCCGCAGGATGCTGAGATCATAATAAGCATGTGTGTGTTCTCCCATTTGTCAATTATCTCTTCAACAAATGCTCACTTTGTGCCCACCGTGTGCTGGGCATTCCCACTCTCCTTGAGCGTATTCCACGACAGGGAGGTAAACTACCAGGTAAATCATGGTAAATCGGGCTGTTCTGTGAACAAAGCGCAATCGCTGCAATGCTAAAGCAAGGTGCCGGGTGCAGGCTTACGTGACGACAGAGGCCTCTTGGGGGTACTTAGTAACTACGGTGACGTACTTTGGTGAAGAGAAAACTTAATTTTATGGGGTTCTTATTACTGTTATTTAAAAAATTATAAATATAAGATATATATGTGGTTTTAAAACAGTGAAACCAACACCTATGCCTATTGTCTAGCATAAGAAACAGCTTTGATGCTCCTGTGTGTCACATCTCATAATAGTTTTCTTTCCCTCCCCCTTTAGAAATAACCTTTTTCCTTGCTGGGTGTGGTGGCACATGCCTGTAGTCCGAGCATTTGGAAGGCTGAGGCAGGAGGATTGCTGCGAGTTTGAGGCCAGCCTGGATTACATAGTGAGTTCAAGGCTAGCCTAAACTACACAGTGAGACCTTGTCTCAAAAAAAAAAAAGAAAAAGAAAAATAAATAACTTCTTTCCGGAAATTTTTGGTTATAATTTCCATGCTTTTCTTTTTTATATGCATTAAGTGATAAATGTCTTGCTTTTGGATTCTGAGCTTTAAAATAAGTGGAATCATGCTGCATGTCTTGTGACTTTTCCTCCCCTGTTCTTCCTTCCCCCCTACCGTGGCTTATATTATGATCGTGAAATTTGTCTGTGCTATGTCTTATGTAGGACTTCATATGTAATAAGATACCCTACCTATAGGAAATCACACTTTCTAAAAATGTGATACTGCGAATTAAAGCTGGGACATTCACACTGAGCTACATCTCCAGCCCTTTATATTTTTTATGCTGAGATAAGTTCTCATTCAGTGGTTGAATTGCCCAGGCGGGGCTTCAAATTGTGATCCTCCTATCTTGGCCTCCCAGATGGCAGTGTGCTGTCACGCCTGCCTGAAAGCAGCGCACCTAAGGAAGCCACACACAGGAACATAGCTTAGAACTCTCGAAGGTGTGATTAGACGCTCTTAGTTCTTTGTTGTCTTAGATATTACTTTATTTCCATGTCTGTTCTCACCTCTCTGGGTTGGTGAAAGGTAAACGAAGGATTTTTAAAAAGTCACGTGGAAAATTTATAAGCTACAAATATAATTATTACTTCAGAACTCTTAAGGTTGACATTTCAACTTCTTTTTATTTTGTAGTATTGCTATGGAGATCAACTGTCAAAGTAATTTCAAACTCAGTAAAACTGAGAAGAAGTTCTTAAGGAAACAAATTAAAGCCAGGCACACTTTGCTGAGACATGAAGGCATTGAAGCAGTACCCTACGGCACTCAGGTGACCTAAAACTCTTCTTACAAGGTTAATGTACATGTACCGATGTTGATGTGTTATGTTAATATTTTTAATAATTGCTCAAGGCTACGAATGGCCCATCATGTGTCTTATCCATATTAAATATACCTATGATAAAACCTTCTAGCTTTGTGTTCTGGGTCATGTGCTAACCTGTAACTTGTTTTGCTCTGTATTTGCAGTGCTGGGAGAGGGGTGTTTGAACTCAGGGCCTCGAGCTTGCTAGGCACTGCCTACCACTGAGCTACACCTGTAACCCCTTACCCTGTAATTTGAATTTTTATTGATTATACTGCCTGAACCAGAGGAAGTTGTGGGTATACATCAATTATAACGCTGTCCAGGTCTTTTCAGTTGATACATAGGTGCATTATTATATTTAATTATTATATTTAATTCCCTAAAATATTTATGAGATATGTGAGAAAACTAAAGTTTTAAGAGATTATATGTGCATTGGCATAAAGTAGTGAGTGAATGGAAATATAAAGCTAGTTCTTCTGTGTCCTGATGCAGTCTTTCTGCTGTTCCCAATCTGACCTACATTATAAAGTATTTTCGTTTGTACCCCCAAACATTTTTTATTTATTAGGGTTTACTTACAAAGCCTTTTCCTTTTTTGATGGCAATAATGAAATGAAATTATGTATGAGAAACTGAGTTTGCCTGCATTATGATTTAGAAACTCATTTTGCTTCTCCACTGATTTAGATATGAGCATTACCCTTTGATTTCAGCTCTCTTCGTTTGTAAGTAGGGCATAATGTATAGTATGATATGTGATATGCAATATTTTTTACTCCACTGCATGGTTAGTTTCTGAAGAGATTATGTGATGATATTAGTGGACTTAGAAATACGTCATGAGCGTAAGGAAGATCTCATGGGACACGGTTTTGTTCATAAAGTTACAGAGAAAGAGTGGGAGGGAAGCTTCCATATCACCTAACGGGGGCCAGAGTTACACACAGAGGTGGGGCTGGGACTGAAACTCAGGCGTCCGCGTTCAGAGCAGCACTCGCTCTCTAGGTTTGTCATGTTGTCCCCTGCTGCGTCACAGTGTAGGAATACGCAGTGAGTTTCACAGATAAAAGGTTCATACTCAGATATTAATGACTTTAGGGAATGGAAGTCAAATGGATGTTAAAAAGGACAGGATAGGTAATAGATTTTGTATGTTTGTGCTCAGCTGAGAGCCACAGAGGCTGAGGCGGGCCTTCAGAAGATTGAACCCACATACCCTACTCAAGCATAACTTGGTTTCTTAATTACAGGACCACAAAGAGAAGTGTGAGAAAACCCTGGGCGAACTTCCTTTGCTGCTTTTGCAGCTTCTTTCCGCCTTTACGGCCTCCCAAGTGGCATCTAACTTGCACTTTGATTCTTTTTCTCCAGAATACTTTTTAAGGAAAAGAATACAATTTTAGAGGGTCGCCATTTGTGCTTTATTCATCCATGGAGCACAAAAATTCTTTAATGATGTGCTGTACATATAGGTGACTTTGTGCAAATTTGTAGCACTAGATTTTTTATTTTATTTGTTCAATGTTTTTTATAAGTGCATATTAATTTTACAAAATATTTTGTGTCACTGACATTTTTATACATGCATATAGCATTTTTATGCATTGTAAGATTTTTCTAGTGCAACATTCCTCACATTGTCAGGACTGAAGAGAACTTCAAAAAAATCTGAATTTTCTACTTCATCGTTATTACTTGGTAATGTATTGGATGAACAATTGTAAATAAAACAATTATTATATTTCCTTATGTTGTCTAGTTTATGTGTAATGGGCAAAATGTTGCTCTCTTCCCTCCCAGCCACGTTCATTTTGTAGTTTACTTTTAGAGTTGCCCACGGCTCACCTCGAAGACATCTCTGAGTGCTGATACTAGTCACATTACACCTCATCATCTTTCATTCCTAGATGGGGCGGGCAGTGGACTCCTGACATTTATGAAATGTTTGTAATTTCTTAGTGTGATATTGTGAAATATATATTTTGTCTTTGTCCAGTTTCCTGGCATACAACACCAAAGCTCCTGGAATCTCTAGAGTGAAAAGAGTGTCTTTTTTTGGATCGAATGGAACTCCCAGGTGGCTGGGGTAGTGCATAGCTTCTGGATGGGGGCGTGTCATTGGAGAGACCAAGGCGTGATTGCAGAATTGGGGCTTTCAGTCTCACTCCCTCCTGGAAGGGGCGGTTGTGTTGATAAAAAATGGCCAGTGATCTAATCAGTCATCTCTATATAATGAAGCTTCCATAAAAACCCACAGGACAGAGTTCGGAGGAGCTTCTGGACGTCCGAAAGTGTGCAGGTTCCCAGAGGGTGGTGCCCAGAGAGAGCAGGAGCTCGGCGTTCCTTCCCACAGCCTTGCCCTGTGTATTTCTTGTATCTGGCTGTTCATCTCTGTCTGTTGTAATATCCCCTATAATAATTGAGTTAGTGTAAGTAAAGTGTTTGCCTGAATTCTGTCAGTTGCTCTAGCAAATTAATCAGACTTCAGGAGGGAGTCCTGGAAATCCTGATTCACAGTCATTCTGTCAAAAGCATAGATGACAACCTACTTCCTGCCATGGCATTTGAGTTGGAAGGCAGCCTTGTGGGCCCGAGCTCACAGACTGTGAGGTCTGACGCTATCACCAGCTACACAGTGTTCGAACTGAACAGAATTAGATTAGAGGGCTCGGCATCTGCTGGAGAATTTTCTGCAGAAGTAATTTACTGCCAGTGGGGAGAAATCCCACGGACTTCCCTGACCGCAGTCACAGAAGTAGTCTGGGTTGTGTTGTACTTGGTGTGTGACAACAGGATAAAGCTCTGGTTTATTTTTTCCCCATCTCTCAGACTTGGATTTAGGGTTATGGAAAATTTTTTGTAAGTGGCTACATAGAACCAAGTTATTTTGCTATTTTAATTAAAGAGCCTTATTGAATGAGATCCAGGGCAAGCCAATTATGAGACCAAGTTAACACACTATTGTGGCAGTTACATTATGTGTGTACTTGCATATGTGTAAAGTGTTGGGTGACCCACGACAGAACAGTTTAATGATTTTGTTTCATCTTTTCAAGCACAGTGTAGGTATTCTCATTTTGTATAATAAAACTAATACAAATACTACTAATAATAGTAAATTAGTACTAAATAGTACTAATACTACTAATCTTGAGTGTAGTATAAATTCGGGGTTAGCATACTACTGTCTTCAGAACAAATCTGATTCGTATGCTAAGAGTGGGTTTCCATTTCAAAGGCTTATTAAAATATAAAATCATGGCTGTGAAGCTTAAAATATTTATTGTCTGGCTTTTTTCAAAACAACTTCCAACATTAGTACAAATAACGACATTGATGAGTGCAGATCATCTATGATTTACTTTTGTTTTACTACATTTTTAGAAGTCGTGGTCATAAAACAATCTTTGTAGTGTGGAGAAAATGATTTTTAGGTATAGAAACTCTAAGCACACCAGCATAAACACCTAATAAAGCCAGCAAGCTGCCTCCGCCCAGAGCCCCTTGAATAAAGCTTGATGCTGGGCTACACATAACAAGAAATAAGCATGAAATTTACAATGGAAAACTTTTCTTTGTAAACTGACTAAATTAAACTAAATTAACTTACAGATACAGGAAAATTTCATATTTTGTGTTCATCAGCACCATAATTGACTTTCTTTGGTGCCAGTTTTTTCTTTTTTTAGCAAACGTTGTATAACGGTTAAACTAAAAAGTGTGGATTCTGCAAATTACCATAAACAGGTTTGAAACCCAGTTCCGCTGAGCACCACCTTAAACCAATTGTTCTGCTCTTCGGTTTCTGCCTCTGTAATGTAGGGCTCATTACCCAGCGAGTGTACAGGTGCTCCTTGTTTACCGACCTACTGTTCAGGTTTATGATCCGTTCTGACTTACAACCCACATTTGGACTTAATCGCAGGAATGTGAGTGGCAGTGCGGGCTTTGGTGCTTCTTGTACAGTGTAGCACAGTAAGTTTCGCTGGTTGAACTTTACAGTACAGTACTGTAGTTTTATGTGATATGCATTACAGTGCTGCGTGTACGTCCGTGTTGTGCAAATAAAAGCAAACTCATCAACTTAGAGTTTCCTTTGACCATTTCATTGTTCTGAATATCGTAATGTACACTACATGCCACTGTTCATTTAGCAGCCAGCTCATGAATGGCCCAGCTGCAGGACTGTGATTTTGTCGTTAGACAAGGAATGTATGTACTTTGTTGTAAAGTGCGTTGGGGTAAAAGAACACAGAACTTTTGTTCTCCAGCAAAAAGCAGGGCTTATGTAATACTTGGGTTTTTTTCCCCATCCTTCCTCTTTTCTTCCCTTTCAGGATATTGGTATTTCTGAAAAATATGGTCTTTTAAGTTGCACTTATGGTTATTAAGAAGTGAATATTTTATGAATAGGCTATTTAAAATTAAGTGTTATTTACAACATGAGAGTACTTATTGCTCAAATATTTAGCATGTTGGCTTGCATATTTTGTATGAAATTAGCAAACCAAATCACCATGTGAACACATCTTTTCTTTTTAATTACATCTTTGTGGAAATGTTATTTTCAAATAATCCTCTTTAATTGTACTTGCAAATAAACAGGTTGATATGAATTGCTCATGTTCCTTTCCTTGTTTTCTCAGAGCCTGGTTGTTGCCAACGGTGGTTTGGGTAATGGCGTGAGCAGGAAGCAGCTGCTCCCAATCCTCGAGCAGTGTGGTCTTGTGGAAGCTCTCTTAATGCCCCCCAACAAGCCCTACTCGTTTGTGAGATACAGAACCGTAGAAGAGTCCAAGAATGCTTATGCTTCCCTCAACGGAAAAGAAATGGTGGATGGCTTAGGACAGAAGGTCATTCTGTACTTGAATTTTGTGGAAAAAGGTATCATAAACTTACTTTTTTTTTTGAGACAGGGTCTCGCTATGCAGCTCAGGCTGGCCTTGAGCTCACTTTGTAGCCCAGGCTGCTGTTGAACTTGCAACAGTCCTCCTGCCTCAGCCTCCTGGGATTACAGCTGTGTGCCACCATGCCTGGCATGTGCTTATCTATTAAATAATGGTTCTTGCCTTTGTGTGAACCTTTGTTCATAGACATAACTGGGAGTTCAGTTATTGTAGAACAAAGAAAGGGTATTAGTTAAGCAGTCTGTTTTATCAAATATTCTTTAAGCATCTGTTACTTAATTTGGAGGCTTCCTAACTAATTGTGGTTTCAAGTTTAATGTTGAGATTTTAGATCAGTTTTTCTTACAGTGTCTACATGGAAGCTTTCAATTGATCACTTGAGAATTTCCCTGTGATCTCAGTGCTGCTATGTCGTATTTACGGAGGGGCACACTTAGTGGCGAGAGGGCCCTGAGACTTCATAGTGGAACTATCAAATAAATTTTCCATGCGCTGAAAATATTTGTGTCTGTGCTGGTCTAATACAGTAGCTACTGGGTAGTGTGACCGAGGAACCAAATTAGTTAATTTAAATAATAGGCTGATTTACAGTATTGCTTAAGGGATTATTACATGTTTATCCCCTAATGGAAATGATATGTATTGAGATGAACTTTGATTCAGACATCTAATCTTATATTCTTTTGCCACTGAGCTCTCTTTTAGTGTCCTGGGGATGGGTAGGTGACTGGAAAATAATCGAATTATTGTTTTATAAAATGAGATTTAAAGGAAAACTCTTATTCTAAAGATGTATTTAGAAATTACACCTCTTGGTGTCCCTCTGTATCTAATTTTAAATTTGTCTTAAGCTCCATAGATTTTAACAACTGTATACTTAGCATATTTCTGATCAGTTTTTGAAAACTAAATGGTTAAGGGGTAAGTTTTAAATATTGCCATTGGATTTCTGCCAATTCAATATGTGAAACACTCAGTAAAAGACTGCACAAAGTGGGTTTAGGAATATGCTTCATACACAGACCTTCATTAGATTCAGCTGTCCTAAATCTGTAGCAATCACATTCATAACCTTGGAAAAAATTTTTCATTCAGAATAGAACTATGTACTAAATGTTTTGATAGCTACCTCCAGATAGCCACTGAGTAGCCAATACACAAGATATTTTAAGTTTATAAGATGTAAAAAGCATATTTAGGAAATATATGAGTTATTTGTACTATAAATTATCTGACTTTAGGGATTTTCTCCAAAGTTTTTCATATATAATTTGAATAAATAATATGGTATCTGACACATTATAAGTACTTGGTATATATTTATCAAATGATTTACTATTTATATTTCTGAACTATGTTAATAGGATCTAGTATATACTTAACTGGTTTTTGATGTTTATATTAAATGACTCGAAAGGTAAAATATCTAGCAGAAAAACTCAAAAATCATGTCTATAATGTGAATGATCAGATCTCTAATGGTAGATGTGAATAAATATTCTCTTTATCTGAGAGAAAATTCTTTTTTCTTTCTGTACCTAAAACTTTGAAGGTCATAGAAACTTATTTTAATATATAATAAATAATTCTTCATAAGTGATATTTTTAATTTCTTTAGAAAATTGTATGTTAGTTTATAGTTTTTGTTATTTGACCATAGTTAGTATTAAGAGCCCAAGAACAAAAATGGTATTTAAATTCTTATATTCAACATTCAGAGACAATCTTGACTTTTCTACATATGTGCATACTGTATATATTATGAAAAAGCTTACCTTCTAGTGAGGTTTAAAAAGTGACACAGTCATTTTCGGGTAGAATACTTAAGTACTACTCTATTTGCGGAAAGGAATTTTAATGAATAAAATGTACCATAACTGTGATTTTGGTCTTTATTTTTGCAATTTTAATGAGTTGTGTGCCTGTGAGAATTTTTATTTGGAAAATGAGGATTAGGAGTTTCCTGAAATGGTAATAGAATTGTGTACAGGAACTTTAGTTTTTAGGAGTGACTATTTTAATTTTGTTTCCTATAGTGCAGTGGAATGAGTTTGAGCTTCAGACCTTACCTCCAGGTCTCATAGTAGTAGAAGAAATTATTTCTTCAGAAGATGAGAAAATGCTTTTGGAAGTCATTAATTGGACAGAAGATGTAGACAATCAAAATTGTAAGTAAAATTTTCAAAGTATGATATTAAACCTTTTTACAAAACATCATGTTACTACTCCTCTTTTCTTCCCTTGCCCCTTTGGTTTATGAAAGCTCTTTCCATGAGATCGTTGAAAGTATCCTGAATCCAGTGTTAGACAAGTCATACTAGCAATTCTTAGGAACATGAATAATCGATACGATATTTATATAGCTATTAATTTTGAACTCCGAACTGATGCATATTTGTTAGCCAGTATTGGTGTAGTTAGCTTGTTCAAGTCCTTTCCCTGTTTTATCTTCTCTGTGAGGCTTGCTTCCTCTGTGGAATCATCAGGTCAGCACTCTGCTGCTGTACTGTAGCCGGAGCCTCTTTCCACACCACAGGCAGTCTCATGAGTGGCAGTGTGCATGATTAGCTTTCCTGTCGATTAGGTGAAGCTCTTTCAGGTTTGTTACAATTTTAGATTTGAATAAATAGAAGGATAAAATGTTCTTAATACTAGGTGTAGTGGTACACATCTGTAATCCCAGCACTTGGGAGGCTGAGGTAGGAGGTCACTGTGAGTTTGAGGCCAGCCTGGGTTACATGAGTTCAAGGCCAGCCTGTATTACATAGCAAGACCCTGTCTCAAAAAAAAACAAAAAAGTTCTTAAAGACAGAAACTTAACAGAAGTTACTATTACCAAACTAATCTTTACTGATTATATTAGCTGAAATAGATAAAAGATTGTAGTTCTTAAAGAAATTGCTGCAGAAGTTAAAGGACTCCTCTCAATGCCTCTGGACCAGGGACCTGACCCAATAGGATACGAAATTCAGTCATAATTTATCCATTTGTGATAATTTGTCTCCTTACTAATCCCCACGATAAATAAAGGTTTAAAGAAACAAAATATACATATTTGTAAAAAAATCAAAGACTGTGGTTCTTTTTCTTCTTAATAGCTTACTTTCTTCTCTTCACACAGGTCAAAAATCTTTAAAACACAGACGAGTAAAGCATTTTGGTTATGAATTCCACTATGAGAACAACAATGTAGATAAACATAAGCCATTACCTGAGGGTAAGTCATTGTTAGTAAACAATAAATGCAGGCTTAGAAGAAGGATTTATTCTATTGGAAGTTTATCATAATTGGGGTGTGTGTTTCACGTGTCATTGTGAGTGGGTAAACTTTCCAGACAGTTGATTAAATGTGAAGTATTTAAATTAGAAAAGTGCTAGGTTACGGTTGTTGGATAAATCACATTAAATAAATGGTTCCTTCTAGTGGGGCGTGGTAACTCATGCCTGTAATCTCAGCACTCAGAAGGCTGAGGCAGGGGGATCGCTGTGAGTTCGAGGCCAGCCTCTGCTACAAAGTGAGCTCAAGGCCAGCCTGGAATGTATTGCGAGACCCTGTCTCAGAAAGACCAAAATAAAAGGCTCCTCTTGACCATCATGCTTCTTTCCCCTTGGCAGTGTGTGCTGGTCACAGTTTGCTGTATGTCCTTGTAGGATTACATGTCCCTATCCAAATGGTGGTTTCCTGCAGGTAGTGTTATATGACATGGTACGAATTAGGTATTGACGTGTTACCCGCACCTTTCCAGCGTGTCCTCTCCACTGTGAGTCTCGGCGCTCTTCCGCAGCCTTTCCTTTTACAGAATGTCCCATATTAGCTTATTCGCTTAGCTTCTCACTGATAGACAGTTAGTTACTTCTAGCTTTTAGCAGTTGGAAGGAGTGCTACACTAAATTCTTTTTGTGTGCGCCTCCTTGGGTACTGTGCAGGAGTTACTGAAGAGATTCCTAAGCAGTACAATTACTGTATCAAAACTTGTATTTGCCTAACAGTATTCGAACTGCTCCCAGAACATCCATGCCAACATATTCTCTCCGCATACACGCTCTTTCCCCCACCTTCACCAACACGTGATGTCAGAAAAGCTTTCAGTGTGTTATTTTGGATTGATAGTGAGCTGGGCCATTAATGTGTGTTTCTTTATCTATGAATTCCTTTTTATATTCTTCACCAGCTTTTAAAAATGGGTTATCTGATTGATGTTGTCTATATTTTGGACAGTGATCCTTTAGTGTATTTCTTTGTTGGGTTAAATGTTTTTATGAACTTGGTTTTATTAAGGCTTTTCAACTATTGTTACATAACATTTATAACTCCCATAAAAATTACATTTGGGGAAAGAAGTTACATTTTGAGAAGTGTGGTATTTTTAAAGGTGGTGATTAAAATAAACGAAATGCTGTAAAATAACAAAACAGAAAGTGGTCAAGTGAGTTTCTTAGCACTAGTGTACAGGCTTAGCGTCCCTAATCTGAAAATGCGAAATTCAGAAAGCTCCAAACTTTGAAACTTTTTGAGCATTAACGTCTGCCTTTGGTCTATGTACCCATGTGTGTTTGTACATAAATATGTGTGAAACATAAAGGGATTTCCTGTTTAACCTTGGGTCCCATCTCTAAGATATCTATTATGTATATGAAAATCTTAAAACAAAGTGTAATTTGAAACACATCCAGTCCCAAGCATTTTGAATAAAGGATATTCAACATGTATTAAATTTTACTGTTTTATTACTACTTTAAAGAATAGCAACATTGTTAAAAAATTATTCTGTTGGACTTTTTAATTTGATAAGATCAAGGATACAACTTTGAAAAGTTCATAAGAAAAATTTATCATTTATTTTTGCTGGTGAGTTTATTGTTATATTAGTATATCTGACTGCTGTGTTAAAGTCTGTGCCATTTCTGTCAGAGTAATTACCCCCCTTAGGTAAATCTTGCAAAGTAAATATTTTACTATGTGTTGCCTTGCTTTTATGATTACTGATTTTAGGTCTTCCTGATATTTGTGATAGCTTTCTGGAGAAATGGTTAGCAGAAGGTTACATTAAACATAAACCCGATCAGTTGACCATAAATCAGTATGAACCTGGGCAAGGTAAGTATTTCTTCTTTTAAAATTCCAAGCATATATTTCAGAACCAAGGGTGTTGTGTAACTTTTTGAGATTAAAGGTACTGTTTTTTAGTTGGAACTAACATAGATTTCCCTCCCCCTCCTTTCTCCCTCCCCTCTCCCCCTCTCCCTCCCAGCCCTCTCCTCTCCTGCTCCCTCCCTCCCCTCTCCCACCCCTCCCCTTCCTTTGTACCCTAGCACCACTGAGCTACAGTCCCCAGCCCTGTTTATTTATTGCAGTACTGAGGGTTGAACCCAGGACCTTTGTACTGAGCTACCTCAGCCCTTTTAAAACGTACTTTTATTTTGAGATAAGGTCTTACTAAGTCTTTACGTGCCTAGGCTGAGCTCAAATTTGTGATCTTCTTGCCTCAGCCTCGAGTACCTGGGATTATTGGAATGAGCTACTATGCTTTGCTCTTAATCTTCTGCAAACCTGCATCTCAATCCCTGGAAGAATTTTGATCACGGAGTTTAAACAGACTGACACCTGTTAGTTTGTGATTTTTTTTTTTTTGCTTTGTTGCTCTCTCTGCATTTAGAGAAGAGGATTGCTGGGAAAATAGAAGACATGTGTAACAGAAGAACCCAGTAACTGCAGAAGGAAGCGGGCTGACTGTTGATGTTCTTTTCCTTCTTTTTCTATTTAAGAATATGGAACACAGCTCTAGGATAACTAATGGGCCAGGTGTGGTGGCACAGGCCTGTAATCCCAGCACAGGAGGCTGAGGCAGGAGGATGTTGAGAGTTTGAGGCCAGCCTGGGTTACAAAGTGAGCTCAAGGCTAGCCTGAACTACATAGTGAGACCCTGTCTCAAAAAA
Organism: Dinomys branickii; assembly: GCA_004027595.1. Lineage (NCBI taxonomy): Eukaryota > Metazoa > Chordata > Mammalia > Rodentia > Dinomyidae > Dinomys > Dinomys branickii. The sequence continues at coordinate 86,902 of PVLD010003396.1, forward strand.
ATAAAAAACAAAACAAGACAAAACCATTAATGAAAAATATTTAAGTCCTAAATTTCTTGCATTTGTTAGCAACATCCTCATGATATTTATACTAGTTGAATGATATTTAAGAGTTTTATAAATGACAGTAGCTATAGTTTGCTTTTTCCTACCTTTATCATGACATACAAGTATTTCAGTTGCTTGTTTACCTGTCTTTCCACGGTTCTGTGAACTGCTTGAGGACCCAAGAGTCTTGCTTTGTGTCCTCTTCCATGTAGCAAAGTTTCTTTACTAAGAGGTGTTCAGTTACCGGGTTGAATGACCAGTGGATGTAGCCATTTCTTAATTATTGATGCACTTGGTCTTCTGTCCCGGCTGTTGCCTTTGTTTTCTGTGGACCTGGGATTTCAGTGCTCGAGGGAAAAAAGATTGTTTATCCTCCATATCGTTCTGTGGCACTCACTGGATAAGTGTCCTAGTTAAACAATGACTTCTGACCCTTATTTTGGAGTTAAATCCCAATGGTACTTGAAATTATTTAAGATGTGAATTCAAAATATTTTTAGTTTAGATATAATTCAATTTTCTTTTGTCATAGTCACCATGTTTCCTGTTAACTAAAATTATCGTACCATCTTTTTTTTTTTTGTACCGGGAATCAAACGTATGACCTCGCACTTGCCAGGGAAGCGCCGTGCCACTGAACTACATCCCCGGCCATAGCACAGTCTTAATAACCAATGTTTTCACCATGATTGCGTAAATCTGCATTTATAGTATAGCCATTTTAAATGTACTAAATGGAAAAGTGAAGGAACATGTTATCCTATTTTCTATTTCAGGAATTCCTGCTCATATTGACACACATTCTGCTTTTGAGGATGAGATCGTTTCTCTGAGTCTGGGGTCAGAGGTAAATGTTCAATCATTTTTATTGGCTGTCCGCCTAAGTTTTATTTGGTCCAGTGTACTTTTCAGAGGATTACTCACATTGTAAATTAAAATGAATTAAGATTTCTATATGAAAAGTAAGGGCACTGTTGCAAAATGTGAAGTTATCACAACGTGTAAGTATCCTCAGATGCTAAGGAAACACCTAAAATGTAGTTTTCTATGCATTTCACTTAGTAATTAAATCCATACTTCCCTTGGTGGTCTTGGTCAACTGTTGACCTGATGCAGCATTGCCATCTGGTGGCAAAATGTAGTAACTGCAGGCCGTAGAAAAAGACAAAACATTGGCATCTAGAATTTTGATAAACATTTTACATATGTTATCTGAGTCAGGCCTTTCAAAAACTCTGAGCAGCAGAAGGTCATGTTTGCGTTTATACATATGAAGAGTAAGAGGCTCGTATTTACTCACTGATTTGTTTCTGTAGCTGTACTTCATTTAAACCGCTGAAGATTAAAACCCTGATTTACATGGTACCTGCAAACTGCAAAAAAAAAAATTGCAGACAGAACTTTAGACGTATATTAGAGTCTTAAATCTGTAATAATCCTTAAAATATGGGATCATCTAATCTTAACTATAGGTTGCTTAAAAAAAAAGAAAAACTATAGGTTGCTTAGAAGTCTGATCGTGTTCCTGGAGGGAAGTAGTGTTTCCCAGGCTGGTCCCCCTGTGTTTGCATGGTTCCCGTCACTAGATCTTCAGTGCTTCCGCCTCTTACCCTGTGCTGGGCTCGAGTGATCGTGCTGATGTGGCAGCGAGGGGGTTTCTGCCATCTGTTTGATGCTACAAAGCCGTCTTATCAAATACACATGCAAATTCTTCATGTAGGAACTCTCAGGAGAGAAAACGGAAGGAGTGCTTCCATGTGACTCATGTGTTCCCTTCCTCCCTGCTTGTAATTTTAGGGGACTAGTGAAAAAATTTTCTGTTTTTTTCTTCATGACTATATAGCCAATTGACGGGTGAGGTAAAAGAAAAGTGGAAATCAGAGTGTTGACCGTGTTACTGAGAAAACCGATGGTAGGACATAGTTCTAGATCTGTGGTCGAGTAGACTTTTAATACTCCACCTCTGAATTAAAGAATAATGCTGACCTTGTCACTGGCAAAGCTAACAACCGGAGACCTCCCCGTGGAGGCAGAGGTGCCCCTGTCACATGGGACACGGAGGAGCATGTGTCAGATCCTGCAAACCAGCTGGTCCTGACAGAGAGGGAAGTGCTGAGCCGGGGGACCCTGACTCCGGGCTTACTGACCAGCCGAGGCGCTGCTGCTTTCCTAGGCAGCCTTAAGTGAAGAGATGGAGAAAAACTGGAGTGCGTTTCCTACTTCCCACTCCAAGTGAAAGTCCCTTCCGTCCCAGGGACGGGATGAGGGGGACTCAGTGTACTCGACATCTGAGACAGTCGTCATGGAGTTCATAAGGAAACCTTGTAAAGATGAGAAACTGGAGTGGGGGCAGCTCACAAACCCACAGGCCATAATGCTAGGCAGACAGAACCTAGACTTGACATCAGCCCGAGGAACGGAGGAAGGAGAAACGAGTCCACGCTGAACTCTGCCGCTGAGCTCTCTCTCGCAGTGGCGGCCCGCCCTTGTGCTGTGAGGTGCGCTTCTTCTGCTTTTACTTGGCCCAGACTCACTTTGCAGAGTCTATTTCTTTTCCCACCTTTAATAAAAATTTCCTACCATTAAAAAGAAAGTATACTGGGGGACCTCAATTCCCCACTGTCACAAATCAATCAACAAGACAAAAATCAACAAAGAAATGTAACAATTGAACCAAACAGTCTAATAAATGGACTTAGGAGATACGCACACTGTGTTCCACCCAACGGCAACAGAGAACACATTCTTCAGAGCAGCATGTGGCACATTCCCCAAAACAGCCCGCACAGTGGCCCATAAAGTATGCTCAAGTAAATGCAAAATAATCAAATTTTCCTGTGGATTTTATCCAATCTTAGTGCAGTGAAACTAGAAATCAGTGCCAAAATAAACCATAGAAAATGTGCAAACACATAAAAATTAAACCACTAGGTTTGGCATCCAGATTGTAGGTCTGGAAAAGGAGCTAGGAAGGCAGTCAAGTAATTACAGAGCATCAATAAAAAGAAAAAACCCAGGCCAACAACAGTGCACTAGAGACTGGATGCAAGAAAGGACAGAAGCCAGCTTTCCAGTGGCCACTGCAACCCTACTTCCAGGCTGTCGCAGAAGTCTAGGTAGGCGAGGACCTCTGCATGTATGCTATGCAAAACATTTAACATTCAATAACTCTTTGTTCACGTCACACTTCTTCAGCCACGGAAGAAATGTGATTAATCCCATTCTAGGCCTTAAATAAAGGGCTAGATTTATAGTGATCTATTTGAAATAGCATGATAAACTGAAAAGTTTAGGTGAACTAAAGAGCATTTTTTCAAAGTTATAAAAATTTACTTACTCTCCAAAGCTATCTTGTGAAGAAAAATCTACTATTCCTATCAAACCTTAGGACGCACATACTTTACAGCCATTGCAAAGGTGCTTCCACCAGAAGCTCCACCATTCCTGTTCAGGCCTTCAGTGTCACCAAATGGAAACCATAATTGCAGCAGATTCTCACTTCAGCTAGAGTTCCTTACACTGGTAGTTGGGGAGAGCAGGCTGATCTCTGATCTATGCTGGATGTAGGCAGCACGGCAAAGTTCACACAGACTGCGGCACTTAAGGCCAGCACTTTCAGACCTAGCTGCTTCTGAAATCCACACAGGCCACACCTGGCTTTTCACCAGAGTGGGGCCCCATATCCTCCCTACCCTCAGCTTAAACTTTGGAGGGGGTCTGTGTCCAGCCTATGCCTTTTTCCAGGTACCTCCCATAGCTGTCTCTCACCTAGTCGCTGTGGGAGGGTTACACTGGGAGCCCTCGTGTAAGGTTGGTTCTCAGATGTTCTGAGGTTCAGTCTTAAATAATCAGCCCCTTTTTGAAACGGGCCTGATAAAACATTCTCTGGCCACAGTACACATACTGCACTGGATTTCTTCTGTAACTTCTCTGCCCTATGGCAGAGTAGAACCTTACATTGTTTTTGTACTTTACAACAGTCACGGGCTTTTCCAGGGGCTAGCTTCACTGGCCCAGTCTATAGCTTCTCCCTGTAGCTCCCACCTGTGGGGATTTACCTTGTCTGTGGAGACAGGTTCCCCTGCCCAGGAGCTGGGGGAGCTTCCAGACTGCTTTTTTTTCTTGTCTGCATTGTGGTTCTGTTTCCCTAACTTCTCTGTAGCTTCTAATTTTCCTCTTGATTCCTGGTGCCGTGTCCTGCGTGTCCTGCAGGTCCTGAGAGGTGGTGAGAGGAGGTTAAGAAAAGACAACCCACATAATAAAAGGAAAGCTGGGACTGGGTGGGATGTGGCCTCTCTGATGAGAGGCAGCGGCAATCCAGTTCAGTGTGTGTCTTTGTTTATACACAGTGAAAATGGGGGAAGCCTGTGATGGGGTCAGAAGTGCAAGGCCTCAATGTTTCGCTAGACATTTTCAGAGTTGTGCTGTAGTTAACGGGAGGAGTACCCAGGCCAGACACTGGCTGATATGCAGCTGAGCTAGAGGTCACCTTGTTTACACGTCTGCCTCCGGCATTCGCGTTCTTGGGACTGGTTTTGCTCTAGTCTCAAGGAGTCCCCAGCCTCTGGCTCAGCCGTGGCTCAGCTGCTCCCCACACCTGGAGGTCTACTTGTTTTTTTCTTTTTGTCAAGTGATTATTTCCTGAATGTCTGGATTCCAGGTCCCAGCAAGGCTGTAGTTTGCTGCTGTCGCTGCTCTGCCATTTTCGAGTCTCTGAGACGGAAAATTTTAGAGTAAAACTTCACCTGGGAAAAGAAACTAAAAATTATAAAGTTGACCTAAACTGTTTAACAATGTTTAGTGTTTTTTTGTTTTGTTTTTTTGAAACAGGGTCTCACTAGGCAGTTCAGGCTGGCCTTGAGCTCACTTTGTAGCTCAGGCTGGTCTCAAACTCACAGTGAATCTCCTACCTCAGCCTCCCAAGTGCTGGGATTATAGGTGTGCGTCACCACGCCTGGCCAATGTTTAGATTATATTACAACTATACACCAATTAGAACTAAGAGGGAGCCATATGAGCATTATTTTGGTATTGTTTTTCTGATAAAATATGGCACTGTGATAGAAATCCCTTTGACTTTTACAGCTTGATTATAAAGATTATAATAATTTCCCCCAAAATTATTGAAGTTGCTATCAATTTTTGCAGCAATCTGTCTTAAACCACTGAGATTCACATTCCATTTAGAAACATTGTGCGTCATTGTTGTATTTTTTCTCTTCATTGTAGAATTCCTGGCTGCCAGATCAAATCCGAAATGACTTTGCAAGTGATTTTTGTGGTTTTTTGATGCTGCTTTCACTAGCTTCAGAAAATCTACCTTTTGCAATGCAGTAATTGTGATTTCAGTTTGTTAAGGCTTGCTTTGCTTTTGCTAATATTTGTAACACTGAAATTCAATGAAAGACTGACCAAAGGGCTGACTGCAGTAGACAGAGGTAGCTGATACTGAACACAGAGAAATATTTGGGCCATCACTAATTTTATAAGAAGTCCGTTCATCAGCAAATATTTCTTATACCTTTGCAACTCAGTGAGCTGGGATAATTGGATATTTAGGTGATGAAAATCCCATCTCGTGCATGCCAATTAAGGGGTGCATTTTTCCTTATTTTCTCTGCTGTTTTTCAGGGGGAATCAAACTCGACCTTGCGCTTGCTAGACAGGTGCTGTGCCACTGAGCTATATCGCCAGCCCTTCTACTATCTCCCTAAGCTAGGGCTTTCAGCATATTGTTGCTGAATCCATGCTGATCTCCTCTAGTAAGATACTGAATAAAAGTCCTTTGCACTGTCTTGAAATAACCAGCTGAACAGGCCGGTGTCTTTCCTAGCCCTTTCGGTCTGTTTTCAGGGTTCTTTGGCCCCAGAGATGTTCTTGTGTGGAAGCAGTTCTCATTACTTCCCTTGGAATGACTCACAAGGTACTTCTCTTTTAAGAGTGTGTTTGTTTGATTGATTGATTTTTGAGGCAGGGTCTTGCTGTGTAACCGTGTCTGGCCCTGAACTCATGGCAGTCCTCCTGCTTCAGCCTCCCAAATGTTGGGATTACAGGTGTAAGCCACCACACCTAACAGGAGTTACTATGTTAATGGACAGATGTTTCATTACTTTCTGATAATCAGCACAAACTGAAAAAACACCCAGATATTTTCTTTATGGAACTTAAAACAGTAAGTATAATGTGGACATCATCTCCATCTTCACTTTTAGCCCTCAGGGTTTTCGTGCATTTATAAGCAGTGTTTATAACCCTAGAAGCCAAACAGTCTTCTCATTTTTATCTTGATTCCATGTTTTAACTTACCTAAATCAAGGTCCTTATCTCTGTCTTCAGCCGTTTACCCCCATTGCTGTCCTCTCGTGTAAGACAAACCAATCTTTGCCTGTCTGGGTTTCCTTCTTTGGTTAATGATCACATCAGAGCCTCCCCCATTGCAAGGTGATTGTAGCTGTGGCCATGACTGAAACCGGAGGTGCCAGTGAGCTACGGTTTGAGCCAGGCTTTGAATCACTGTACTGTAATGTTAAACTGAAATTATAGAGTAATTCAAATTTGTAAGGAAATACTTAAATTCTGGGAGTGGCTAAAGAAATTCACTATGCATATAAGCAATTCATTAGGAAGCCTTCTGTCTAAAAATGCGAGCTATAGCATCCTATTTTTAAATAAATTACTTATGATTAATCATTAAAAGTTTTTGTCAAGCATACATAGTGCACTAGATAGAACGTAATAAGGAAGCAAGAGTCAGTCTTTCAGCTAAAATGCCTCGTTATCTCTGCTTTGTGACGTACCTTTGTTGTTTATTTACTTCGCTTTTTGAGACAGGGTCTCACTATGTAGTCCAGGCTGGCCTTGAGCTTTCTATATAGCCCAGGCTGGCCTCATTCTCCTGGAAATCCTCCTGCCCCAGTGTCCTAAATGCTGGGATTACAGGCGTGTGTCACCATGCCTGGCTCTGCGACTTACATTTTTGAGAGCACATTTATGGATGGTGGTGCATTTCCCTTCCTTGTTCCTGCAAACTAATGAAGCCATACTGTGATAAGCGAGGGTGCGGAGATAGCAAGTAGTCTCAGTGCAAACATAAGCATGAGCGTATTACCTCTTACGCATTTAAACCAATCATCTATAACACTGACTGTGCAGTAGTGACCAAAGTATCTCTAACTCAGCATCTTTTCTAAGTTAATTTTTCTGTTATGCAATGTATATTTTACTCCATTGTGCCGTTTGGCAGTATATTTAGACCACTGAGCTAGAAGATGCTGTTTCTTTTTATTGTACATTACATTTTCGCTTAGCCAGACGAAACAGTTCAAAACCATCCGTAATTGGGAGTAAAGAGGAAGAGATAGTGGAATGTGTTCGTTCTGCAGCTGAGACCTGGTTTTGGAACACAGAGTTGTGTTTCAGAGGTAGAATCTGCTGACTTAGGCTGTACAGTAGATTTTTGGTGATATGTTCTTTTAACAAGTTTGCTTAATCTAATTTTGCTGGTTTCGCATATGCAATACTGCAGCAAGTTCCCGGATATGTGAACTCTAAATGTGTGTGCAGTGCCTGGTCAGCTAGGAAAGTTTTAATACCGGAAGCATGAAAGGAGTTCTGTTTCTTACGTCCTTTCAATATCAGTGAGAAATAAGTGCCTTTAGATTGTACTGGTTTATTTGTTTGTTTTCCCTGGTACCAGAGATTTAACCCAGGGAGTGCTGAGGTATATCCCTACCCCTTACCAAGTTGCCCAGGCTAGGCTTGAACTTATGATTCTTCTGCCTTGGTCTCCTGAGTGGCTGGTGTGACATACATGTACCACTGTAGTGCTGCACCTGTTATGTAGGGGCCCACTTCCCCGTGTCATGGAGTACCATCCCATTTTCATGCAGCGCTGTGTATGATTGTTCCACTGTCAGGACCAGAATACAGAGGCCTGTATGTTATAAACACTGATGTTGATTGCAGTTGAACTTGATTTCATTTTATCATTTTCAGATAAGGATCCTGTATGATGACTTAATTGTGTGATGGTGATATTATCCCCTTTTCTTTTGTTTTACAAGATTGGATAATCTGGGGATTCCAGATTATATTATATTTCAACTAATTTAGTCAAATGGATTTAAGTCTCGTGTGCATGTGTGCGTATGTGTATGTGTGATTTATTTATTTATTTATTTATTTATTTATTATTGTTGTTGTTATTTTTAAACATAGCTTTTTGGTAAGAACCAAGAAGGTGAAATGGGTTTGTTGTGGGCTTTGATTTTAGTTTATTTTAAGGGAGCAGGCTGCATGGCATTGGGAGAAGATTTAAAGGTCACTAACAACAGCTATTGGTCTCAAGGTATCTCCAGGGCAAAATTACCTATTTCTCTGCTGTGGAAAGATACAGCATAGCAGCAAGCTTCTCTTCCGTCTGGTCCTCAGCTTGGCACCATCTGCTTCTGGGGGTATTATTTATGTTGAGAGGTAGGGAACTGTATTTCTTTTACTAAAAATTTTCCAACTTCCTGTTATTCCTACAATGGGCAAATTGCAATATGGTGGGAACCTAAGTTTGTAAATCTAGGTAAAATACATAAATGCATTTTTGGCCTAGCTGTATTTCTTTTTTCTTTCTTTTTTTTTTTTTTTTTGGTACCAGGAATTGAACTCAGGACCTGCTTACCACGCAGGTCCCTACCTGTATCCCTGGCCCCTACCTGTATTTCTTTGTAAATAGTTTGTGGTTTTGATATTTTATCCTTGCAATTTTGAATTTCTCCTTCCATTTTCTTCTTTTCTTTTTCACTTGCCCAAGTATGACAGACACTTCTGTGTATAATGAGGTGTGTAGAATCCCCTGTTTACTACTTAAAATAGAAAGTAAACTCTTATTTCATCTCAGTCAGGTAAAGATGTTAGCACAGGTATAAAAGACTTGTACTGGCGTGCGGTGGGGAAACGGGGATACTGAATGGTGAGCTATGTTCTCTAATTGGAGTAACTGTTGGCCTCTCTGTGAATTATATATCATTTGTCCCTTCAGGTTGCTGCTTGTGCAGCTATTCTTCAGGGTTTCCACTCAAAAGATTAATGACTCAGCCTATTTCTAACCATTAAATCAGGATTATGTTTGTCTTCAGATGTGTTTGCAGAAGCAATATGTTCTTCATTTTCCTGTTCAGCGAACACAGAGATCTGTTTAGTTCTTTGTGTACTTTCCTGTCAGAAATCCCACCTTTACTTGGCTGATAGAGTAATAACTTCATCTGAGGTTCCCATTTTGTTACATTTGGATGTGTTAACGGGCAAGATCAGAGTGTCCAAGATTTGTGTTTGTTTGCTTTGAACTGGCCATTATCTGCTGTCATGCCTCACGTGCTTGCCAGGGACTTGATCTCTATTGATTCTGCCATCTCAGAAAGTAGAGAAGATGGGTAAACCCAGAACACATGATTGGAAAAATGCTCCTGTGGGGTGAGGCTGTCACATGGCAGGGTGATTCAGCAGCTGCAGGGGACACACACACACACACACACACACACACACACACACACGTTACTGATTATGAGTCTATCATGAATTTTTTATGAAGCTTCCTTTTTTTTTGGCCTTTTAACAAGCATTATTTAGTAAAGTACAGATACTTTACACTGTAAATATTTTATTTTGATGAGTGTTTTAATAAAATTTAATTTTCATGGGAAATCTATATTATATAAATAAAAATCACTTCCTTAAATTAAAAGATACTGTCAAATTTTATGCCAGAATAAGTTTGAGTTACAAAGATTTAAATGTAAAGAAGAATAGAAAATAAGAGTGAATATTTATCTAATCAAGGCTTCGTAAGTATACAAGAAAATAGCGTGTGTTTTTGTAGTCTGTAAGCACAAAACAATAGATTGATGGTATAAAATTTAAAAAATATAAAAGTTTTAATTTTGTGGGGCTCATCTCAAAGTGAAAATGTGAGTTCCTTGTTCAAAAAGTGGAAAATACCATTAAAGGTACTAAAACATAAAACTTTCTGTGCCTGGTCGTACATAACTGTAATCCTAGCACTCTGGGAGGCTGAGGAGGAGGATTACAAGTGTCCACTTAGTGGATACCTAGGCCACTTAGTTAATCTCAAAATAAAAATAAAAAAGGCTGGGATGTAGCTCAGTGGAAGGCCCTGGGTTCAATACCCAGTACTACAAAAAAGAAAAAAACCAACTTCTTTTTTCCTGTAAACTCTGTCCATTTGTCAAGGTTGTTTTTGCTATTTAATGTAATCCTTAGTAAAGAAATATAAACTTTAGATTATTGGCACAAAATTTATCATTTTTTTTTCTTGTTTAATATCAGTTATAAGTGAAAATATAAGAACATTTAATTCACATGCAGAATCACCAACTTTTTTTTCTTTTTTGAGACAGGGTCTCACTATGAAGTTTAGGCTGACCTTGAGCTCACTTTGTAGCCCAGGCTGGTCTCAAACTTGCAGTCCTCCAGCCTCAGCCTCTTGAGTGCTGGGTTTACAGGTGTGTGCCACCATGCCTGGCATAAAGTTTTTATCTTGTACTGATTCATATATAGTGTATATATTTTTATATACATGATCATTTTTATCAGAACAGTGTTTTCTTGTTTTACTTCTGATATGTGTGTGTTCTACCAAACACTGTTTACCTTCTGTTTATTGTGGAGTTAGGGATCTGACCCCAGGCTGAAAACCTAAGTGACCCTACAGCGCAGTGTGCACAATCGCAGTGGCTTCACCTGGAAGGCTTTAGGGTGCTTTCTGGAGCTCTGCGACCCCTCTCCCCATGTCACTGTGCAGCTGCTGCATTATCCTTTCTAAGGAGTTGCAGTGGAAGAGTTAAGCAGTCCTGCTCTTGTGCCTGTTTGTATCCCTAGCCCAAGTGTATGCTAGGCAAGTGCGGTACTACTGAGCCATATCCCCAACCCTCTTTTAAGTTTTATTTTGAGACGGACTCACTAAATTCCCCACACTGGCCTTGAACTTGCAGTTCTCCTGCCTCAGCCTCTCAGATGACTGGGATTACATGTGTTTGCCACTGTGCTTGGCTAGAAAATTAAATTCTTTCTCTTTACTTTTACATTTTGATTGAAAGAATAAGTGAAGCAAAAAGCCAACTTAGATCTGTATGATTCTTTATATACTTCATCGATTTTCATGTATATTATCTAGTTTGATCTAATATTAGTAGTGATTACATTAATAACATTCAGTAACTTTTGTTGAATGTTTATTTTATGCCAGGTACTGCGCTGACTGGACCTTTAAGGATGGTACCGTGCTAAAGTTGTCTTTATCCCACTCACACTTTGTCCTCATATTTATTTTTCAGATGAGCTAATCTCTTCATTGAAGAAACATTTTTGAGTCCTTTGGCATGCTCTTTAAGTTCACATTTGTCAGCTATTTTTAGTCTGAAGCTATTGCTGTTTCATGGGCCACTAGGACAAAAAAACCATTTTCTTGGGTGTTGTATTTTATAGGTTGCTGTTCAGAATATATGTGTGTAACTCAGGAAAAGTGGCCAAAACTGCTGCCATTTTTCTTTGCTCATCTCTTATTCACTGGTATCTAGTTCTAGAATGTTCATGACTTTCAAGGTGTAAAATGAGTTATGTGGGAATCATTACTCATTAGCATTTTATGAATAAAAATAACTATAGCTACTCTTTTGGATTTATTATGGGTAAAGTTTCTATTCATTATTTATTTAATTTCTATCCATTATTTATTTAATCCAGGTACTAATTCTTTAAAAATCGAGAAAACCAGGGCATAGAGCGTCGATGGCTGATCCTGGGTCACATGGCTATAAATGGAAGAGCCATGACATGAATTTTAGCTCTAAAGTCCTTATGTCTAGAGCCAGGCATGGTGGTGCATGCCTGTAATCCCAGCACTTGGGAGGCTGAGGCAGGAGGATTGTTCTGAGTTCGAGGCCAACTTGGTCTACAAAGCGAGCTCAAGGCCAACCTGAAGTACATTGCAAGACCTTGTGTCAAAAAAATAAAAGACAAAAAAAAAGTCCTTTGGTGTGACCACTACTGTAGGGTTTTTTCCATGGTCTCATCCTCAAATCACCTACTTTCCAGGTGAATGTTAGAAATACAAATTCCTGAACCGCACCTCAGTTCTGCCAAGTCTGAATCTCTAAGGATGAATATTTTTTTTTGACCATTCAGTTGACTGTATTACACTAAAGTTTGAGAACCATTATGGTGTGTTATTGCATAAGCATTATCATGTTTTAATATCTGTTAGCCTAGAAAGATGGCCAGAATGAATAAACCGTTCTTATCCTTAGAGTGTTGTAGTACCTGAAATTTTGTATTCCTCTGTCTGCTTTTGTCTTTGCTTTTAGGTTGTTATGGATTTTAAGCACCCAGATGGTGTCACAGTGCAAGTTATGTTGCCTGGTCGGAGTTTGCTAGTGATGACGGGAGAATCTAGATACCTTTGGACGCATGGGTTTGTATTGAAATGATCTTGATGACCAGGTGACTTTTGCCTTGTGAGCCCTTTCATTCTTCTCTGTCTGAGCCACCAGAGTCATGTCCTGTGCCTGCGCCCTGAAACTTCTGGGTTCAGCCCTCCTAGGGCCATCAGTGGCTTTTCTTCTCCTCTATTTTTTATTTTCATACCTAAAGCAAAGTTGCAAGTTGTGAACATTTTGCCACATCTTCGATTTCTCACTCACATATAGTTATTAGTTTTGCTGAATCACTTGAGAGATAAAAGCACATACCGTGATCCTTTACCTTTACATGCTTCACTGAGTATTTCCTTAGAGCAGGAACGTTGTCTGTCTCAGTGTTTGACAAACTATGGCTTGGGAGGCCACCCTGTGGTTGTATAGCACTTAAGCTAAGAATGAACTTCATATTTTTAAAGGATTATAAAACAAAAACAATGAAGAATATTTGACTATATATGCCATTTAGTGCCTAAAATATTTATTAGTTTTGGTAATTATGCTAAATATGAAAGGATTAAAAAAACTTCAGTTAAAGAACAAAGATTGCTAGATTGAGTTAAAAAAAATAAAACCAACCACATAGTGATTACAAGTGGCGCATCTCAAATATGAGCACAGAGACTGGTTGAAAATGAAAAGACACACTGAAATCTAGTTTAAGGCAAAGACATCAATATCAGGAAAGAACAGATAATGGGACCCAAAAAGGTTCAGCTACTAAACTATGTAATAGAGACTGCCTGGCTTCTGATCTAGGGCTTACTGCTTTTTAAACCATACTATAATGAATATTTTAATTATGAGTATTAGAAAGGAAGCATTTTAATGTTACTTTAAATAGCATTTTTTAATTTTCCAAAAATTAATATTTGGCTATTTATGCTACTAAATTTACTTATTAGTTCTATCACCTGTTTTGTAGGTTCCCTAGGATTTCCTACATCCACAGTAACATAATCCACAAAAGAAGTTTACTGTATCATTTCAAATCTTTATGATTTATATTTTTTTCTGAAACTGGATTTAAATTTACCACCTATTTGTTTCTTCTTGCCCTGTTTGTTCTTTTAAGAAATTGTTATTAAAATTACCATTTTATTTTCTCTTGGAATAAATTGTTTTAATATATTATTCTTTTAATATATTATTATTCTGAAGATAACTTCTTTAAATACTTCTATTTCTCTACTTATCCCACAGAGCCCAAAAATTCAGGGAAGCTAATATATAGTTTCAATAAATTCTTTTAGATTTGCTCAATTGTTTTAATATTTTTGAAAACTTGAAATATTTTTACAAAGTTTAAATAAGTTATTCTGCCTGTTGTTTTTAGAATCACACCCAGAAAATTTGATACTGTTCAAGCATCTGAACATTACAAAAGTGGGATTATCACCAGTGATGTTGGAGACTTAACTTTGAAGAAGAGGGAAATACGAACATCGTTTACATTTAGGAAAGTGAGGCACACGGCTTGTACCTGTAGTAAGTATATTGTTTCACCTCTACTATAACATGGAGTAAACTAGTGGGAAAAAGACCCCATCTCCTAGAGAAAGCTCTGGCGCGCTTTAACTCCCTTCCTGCCGTCGCCGGTATTTTGCCTTCCTTGTACTTCGGTGCACTTTTCTGGACACCCGCACCCATCCCCGCCACCTCTTGGAGTTTATATTCTTTGAAGTCAAGGGCTCCATGCTCCAGTTTTCATGTGTTTTCCTCAAATTTGGTTCTTCAGCACAGTTAGGTGCCAAGGAAACGTTCACTGAAGAAATCGTTCAGAGAGTTAGAATTACAGGGCAATAGTGTTATCACTTACACCAAAATAGGTTTTGTTGGAAACTCCTTGCAACTTTTCAAACTTACTGTTTATTAATCCCAGGGGCAAGTTGGAGATGACAGATTACATTATAGTAGGTGACACTGGGGCAGTAACCAGCTGGTTGTGGTTTAATCGCTTTGAAGTCTGCCGAAGGACTAAAAGAAACTACTGCAAAGCTTGTCAAGAGGATGCTGTTTTGAATTGTGTATACAAGTACATTGTACCCTGGATTTCCTGGACTCAATGCACCGAAAGTTCTTTCATTTTAGAGATAACATTTTATAATGACAATGCTAGTATGGTCCTTTTTATATCATGGGAGTTTCTATTATGGGTTGTATCTACCAACAGCTTCTGAATTTAGTAATAATCTTAAAAACATTTTGAGTTAAAAACCGTTATTGTAGTTCCATGATGTTCCTGTGTTAGAAAACCTGAAATCTCTATATTTGATATGTTGAGTGTAGCAAGGTGTAAAATGTTGTTTATTTTGCTAAAAGTGTCCTCAAGGCCTTAACATGGCATTTTTAAAATGAAAAAATGCTTATTTAGTATTTGATGAGTGCTTAACACTCCCCGTAAGGTATAGAAAGATACACCTGCTGTTTTCTAGGTGCTTCAGACTAGTTGGAGAGCTGTTGGAGTTTAGGGCTCCCAGCATCCTCCTCCTGTGCATGGAAGGTGATTGGGTCTTGAGGGCACCTCCCAGCATCCTCCTGTGCATGGAAGGTGATTGGGTCGTGAGGGTGCTTTACTGAGCAGCAGGCTCATCTGCGGATGAGTCGGGAGCTGGAGGCGACCCCCTCCTTCCTTTGCTCTTACTTTTTGGATGAACACCTCTGCCCTCCATTCCTGCCTTGGAGCCAAAGGGCCGTGGAATTAAACTGTGACCCAGAATAAACCTCTCCTCTTTTAAGTTGTGCGTGTTGGGTAGTTTGCCTCAGCAGTGGACAGTGACGAAGACAAGAGATAAGCTAGTGTTCTTACTGCGAGTGTTGCTTAGTCATGGGCATCTATTAAATCTAGCGGGAACTCTAAAAAGCTCTGATTGGGCTTTCAGTTTACAGTTTTTTTAATTGATAAAGACTTATTTACTGATTGTGTATAATATGGTTTTGAAATATGTGTACATCGTAAAATGGCTAAATCAGCTAATCAGCCTGTGCCTTATATCATAGAGGTTTTTGTGGCAAAAACACTTTAAATCCATTCTTTTAGTGCTTTTCAAGAATGCAATACATTGTTATTAAGTATAGTCACCATATTATAAAGTCTCTTGAACTCATTTTTGTAAGTGAAACTTTGTGTCCTTTGACGAGCGGCCACCCAGCCGTCTTCCGCCTGCACCCTCAGCCTCTGGTAACCGCTGCCCTACTTTGCTCTGAGTGCAGTTTTCTGTAATCTCCTTGTAAGTGAGGTCAGTGGCATTTGTCTTCCTCTGCCTGGCATATGCTGCTTGTCACATGTCCTTCAGGTTCGTTCATGCTGTTGCAAACTACATTAAAGGATGAACGGTATTACAGGGTGTCACATTTTAAAAATCCATTTATTTGTTGATGGACACTCAGGCTGTTTATCTTGGCTATTGTGGACAGCGCTGCAGTGAACACGGGAGCGGAGACGTCTCTTTGTACACTCATTTCCTTTCCTGTGGGTATCCACTTCCCACCACGGTGATTGCTACAGCGTACAGTAGTGCAAGTTTCAGTTTTCTGAGGCTCCTTCATGCCATGTTCTATAAAGACTGTTTTCACTCCTGCAGCAGAAGTGCAAGAGTTCTCTTTTCTCCACATCCTTGGTAACTCATCTTTTTTTGTCTTTTTGATAATAGCTGTTCTAACAGATATGATGTGATGTCTTGTCGGTTTAATTTACATTTCCCTGATGATTCATAAAGTTTCCTTTTTAAGGTCCTCCTTTATATACTTTGGGTGAAAATTTGCAGATTTTTAAGTGAAAAGAGGTACTGCTACCTTTAGACAACTTTGATGTTTTTAATTTTCAAGATAAAATTTTGCTAGGATCAGTGCAGGTTAATTGCAATATATATTGCGGTATACTTGTAATTCTGATATAATCAATGTAGTCTAACTTGCCTGTTTTTACATGTATGTTCCAGAGCCCTCAAGCTTTGGGGGCTGTTATTTCCTCAAATACCCTTTAAAACATTTAGCATTTTATTTGCCCATTCATGGAGTTAGTGTTTCTTCAAGTTGGGCTAAATCTAGTTATATTTAAAGAAAATAATTTCTTTTTATATCTAATCCCAACACCAAGAAAACTGCTGCCAAATACTTTCCTGTCATGTGATTTCTCCGTGTTACTGCAATCTTGTCTGTGATTTCTCTAGAAATAGTACTTCTTCCTTTATTCATAGGACAGTACCTATAACAACGTACATGCCGCAGACCTTGGCAGAAGAAAGATCAGAGCATAGCAGAAAACAGTCTGGAATATATGAGTAGTATTAGATATTATTGCAGAGAATAGGAACAACTTCAAAATTAATTTAAGTACGTTAACTTAGAAATCCCTGTGTTGTCTGTGCTCGGTAGTAGTGCCCTTGGGTTGCTCACTTTGGAGAAGGCAGCACAGTATAGTTACTGAGAGCAGGGACCACGGAGCAGGTTTTGGCTGTACGGCTTGCTGTCTCTGTCATTTGGGGAATGTCATTTACCTTCTTTGTACTGAACCTTCCTCACCTGTAAAGTGCTTGAATTAGTATATACCTTATAATAATGTGGGCAGAATCGAGACAATACATAGAAACTGCTTCAAATAGTGTTCACCAAATGCTTGTGATTATTACCAGATGACACCCTATTTCCACATTTTGTTGTTGTTCTGAGAGTACTGGGACCTCCTGTACCTGTCCAGGGAAGGACTGTGAGTCCTTCTGGCTGCATTTGTCACGGTTAGGCTCTGCCTACCAAGGTGTTTTCTGAATAAAAGGACTCTTAATCTCAAGTTAAAATAGGCGTCTATGTTCTAAGGCAGATGCAGATTACAGTCACATTTTTCTTTTCTATTTTTTTTGTCTTTTTGAGACAGGGTTTCCCTATGCATTCAGGCTGGTCTTGAGCTCACTTTGTAGCCCAGGCTGGTCTCGAACTCCTAACAATCCTCCTGCCTCAACCTCCACATACTGGGATTACGGGCGTGCGCCACCATACCCAGCTTGGTCACGTTTTTCAATAAATGAATGTTTTCCTCCTTTTTATATTATATACCCCCCCTGCGCATAGAGTTGGACTTATTAAGGAAGAGCTTCATTTAATTAATAAAGCAGGGCCTTTCTATCCTTAGTCACCAAATTTGCATCGACTTCATTTTAAGGAAACTTGGCACATTATGCACCTTTGAATAAAGAAAGGTTTATGTTGCTTTGTTTTCTCATTTAGATTACCCTTTGGTCTGCGACAGCCAGAGGAAAGAGACTCCTCCCTCATTTCCAGAGAGTGACCGAGAAGCGTCACAGCTGGAGCAAGAATATGTCCACCGGGTGTATGAGGAGATTGCTGGGCACTTCAGCAGCACGAGACACACTCCTTGGCCGCACATTGTGGGGTTTCTGAAGGCTCTGCCGTGTGGTTCGGTAGTGGCCGACATCGGATGTGGAAACGGAAAGTACCTGGGAGTCAGTAAGGACTTACATATGGCGAGTGACGCTGCTTGACTTTTGCTTTATTTGCAGTGGTTGTTGGTTGTTATCTTTCTTCTCAAGGCAGGCTATTTTCAGAGGCATTACGGACAAGTTATAGCAGACGGAAAGTTAGTGAACGTTTCCTTTCTTGTTTATTCCCTAGAAACTTATGGGTGTGTCGTCAGTTGCAGCCTTTTGCTCACTTAGATGTTTCTTTCCAATAAGACTATTTTGTCAGTAACCATTATACATAAAACTCTGTATAGAGTAGAACGGTTTTTATAGAAACAAGTTTCTTTGCTTGGATCCTCCTAAGTACGAGAAAGGAAAGTGGATATTTTAATTGGTCTAATAAATAAGGAACTGAAGCTTTAGGTTATTTTCCCTGATGTTGCAGAGTGAGAAGATGAAACTCAAACTCGAACCTCCAAATAAGGTGTTATTTTACTGATAGTAGGAAAGGCAGGAAAGTAGGAAAGGATATAGGACAATACCTATAGGTTTATGTTGCTTTGTTTTCTCATTTAGTAGGAAAAAAGTATACTATTTATTGGTGTCTTGCAGTCAGAGACGATAACACTCAGATTAGTTACGTGCATTTGTCTCAGAGCACATTCAGTTCAAACTGGTTTCCAAGATAAGAATGTACTTAATAATAGATGGTGTGGGTTTCCTTGGTTGTTAGACATGGTTGAGGTTGCCAGTGTGACACTCAATCATATCAGCAGTCTATCTATAGGAAGAAGTTGATATAGGTTTATTCTGCATACCTTTTGTCTTACTTCGTTTCTAACCTACACTGACTACTCCAGACAAAGAAAGAACATAAAGGAAACTAACAGTGTCAACTGTCTGCTACGTACTGTTGTTGTTTTCTCACATGTGTAATCAACAAGATGGATATTACTGTCTCCACTTTACTGATGAGAATCCTGAGGCTCAGTCAGGTTGCGACATGCCCAAGGTCACATAGTGTCGGGGCAAGTATTACAGCGTCGTCTCGGACTCCGGGGTCCGTACTCTGGCAAGCTGTCCGAGGGGCCTTCGAGACTAACTGCGGTGTCGGAGGGCACCAGGCTGTAAATGCCAAGATGGGAGGAGTCGTGTCTGGTTTGTCCTACAGTAGTTGGCACCCAGTAGTAGAGGCTTATTAATGGTTTGCTGAATGGTAAGGGACAAACCTGTGAATTTACCTTCAATTTCCTACATGAAAACTTCCACAAAAGCCAAAATACATACAGTGCTGTGTTCTGCAACCATGAAGGAATGTGAGAACCTCAAAATGAGTGGGCTTGAACTAAGGGTAAAATGCTTCAAACCCTACTCTGCTGGTTATACCTAGAATCCAGGACAGGAATTTTGCCCAACCCTTCTTCCTTAGGTAACAATTACTGCGCTGCATTGTACTTTTATGGTTAATAAAATATTCAATACTGCCTTTCTTTTGATCTCTGAGAAGTGAGTAATTTTATTCTCACTTTTTAGAGGAAGCAACAGAGGCTCTGAGATTATAAGGAGCTTTCTGAAGTTGTTCAGCTGGTTTTTGCCGAAGCCAAGGTTCGGGTGTGGAGTTCAGCGTCTCCTTTCTCTGCAGTTTACTGCGTTTGTCTGTTTCTCTGCACTTTAAAGTATTATCGCCAGCTTGATGTTCCTATAATTGCATGTTTTCTTAACAATTTTAAAAATCTGAAATATTTTTAAGAAAAACTGATGTGGCCATCATTAAGAAAATTTATGAAAGGTAATCACTTATAATCATATGACCTAATAAGTCAGTGTATTGTGATAAATATCCTGTAATTGTTTTCTTGTAAATATTTTACATATTAATGAGCATGTGTGCAATTTGGTAGTTCATTTATGTCACTTAATATTTTCCTTTTGACAAAGTTTCTGGATTTTCTAATATTTTGTCAGGTGGATATTGCTGATCGTTTGGTGGTTTTAACCCTGGAGATGTTACAAATAACAGTCAGGCTGGACTGCAGCTTAGTGATGTAGCTAGCTAGCACTTGCCTAGCGTGTTTGAAGCCCTGGGTTTGACCCTTAGCACCACCAACAACTAGGAAGATAGGAAAGCAGGAAAGAAAAGGAAAGAAGGAAAGAAAGGAAGGAAGAAAGGAAGGAAGGACAGAAGGAAGGAAGGAAGGAAGGAAGGAAGGAAGGAAGGAAGGAAAGGAAGGAAGGAAGGAAGGAAAGATTGAAGGATTGCATGCTTAAGATTTTAAGAAGGCAGATACATGAAGGTATTCATGCTAAAATAAATTGTTTTTAAAATTTAAAAAACACTAATATGTATATGTTTGTGTATATTTTTCCACAATATTGATGTTGAGAAAAATATAATAAGGAAGAATACAGATTTTTGGAGAAAGACCCAGTTTTTAAATCTCTGTTTAAAAAAATCCCTCTTCCACTACTTTATTGTTAAACTTTGGGAAAATTACTTTGAGATGAAGTTTCCTTGTCTGTAATATGGTGATACTGTTCCCTAATTCAGAGTACACTATGAATATCCAGTACATTAATACCAAAATTCTGCTTTAATATACTGAGGGATGTCAGAAAAAAGCTGTTAAAGTAAGTACTAGCTTGATTTTAAATGGTTGAGCTGGTTTGTACTGTCACTAGTGATATATATGAGAAAGTTTTATTGTTCTGCCGTCACTGTGGTGTATTTTAATTTTTAAATATTTTGATAGTTTAATATGAAAAACTGAGACCTTTGTTTTAATTTGCAACTTTGATTACTAAGTTGAATCTTTTCTAATTGCCTGTACTTTCAGAATTTTTGTTCAAGATTTAAAGAAGATAAAAAATATATTTAAATGGGCTAGCTTTAGCTCAGCAGTTCCTTTGGCCATGCATACTTAAAAATATATTCAAAGTCTAATGTGTATTTTTATGTCCTTGATCTCCATCCAACACACACGGACAGAGCTTTATAATAGTCCTATGTGCATTTAGTGTTTGCAGATAAGCTCTTTTCTGTCCTGCTATTGAAATTCTGCAACGTAATATTAGGGAGGATTTCAAATATTTAATGCTATCTTTGGCGGTGGGACTATAGTGCATAGAGAACTCCAGCAATAGATAAATGAGAGATGAAAGGACTGAGGCGGGCAGGAGTCGGTTCCATGTCAGTGGGGAGTCTACAATCGGCCTGGTGTTTTGTGACTAAATTGCTTGTGCTCTTTTTTGTTGGTAAAAAGGAACGCCATGTACAAATAGCATAAAAGCCTGGGGAGAAGAGAGAAATTCCCTCCTGTTTTATTTGGCTGCTCTTCTTGTTCTGTTTTTGCTGTGCTTCTCAGATAGTGACTCTCCTCTGAACAACTCTGAGGATTTGCTTTATAGGCAGGTTGGATTTCTTCCTGTTGGCTTTTAGTAGGATTTGGCTTGTTAGGAGAATTTGGCATACTTGAAACTTCTTATTCTGTCAACTGAATTTAAATGTAACAAAAGGTGGCAAGCACCAAAAAATGTATGTGTATTGTGTGAGTGGTGCTTTTATCCTGACGCTATGACTGGTAGCTGACCGTCGTGGAATATGGGTGAGGATAAGAGGTAGTATTAAGTCAGGCTTGGATCTTACACAGAGAAAGGAAGCAGTGCGTTGGAAATCTGCCACTGTTTTTATTAATAGTCTTCTAGTGCTTTTCCATCTTAAAATTGTAAAGAGAAATCGCTCGCTATACTTTATCTCTAGCATGGTGTCTTTTACTCTATGTCAGACATTAAAATAGCTCTGGGATAGAATATAGAAGCTGTTTAATACCAATAGAAATTCAGTGAACTCATCAAATGTGGCTAGCTTGGGAATGGTTTTTTAACTCAGTAAGAATTATTTGCTGTGAAGATTCACATTCCTTATTCTCAGAAGGACTAAGAGAGTACTACGGATTAATATTCAGTGTATCGGAAAGTTAGATTAGTACATATGAGGTTGGCTGGGCCACTTCTGTTTGATTAAAAATGCGGATACAGTTCTACAATTCTTTTACTAATTATAGTGATTGAGTTAAGAAGAAATGTCCGGGAGTATTTATTAACTAGTGATTTAGCATTTCTTAAACCTTAGCATTTCTTAAACCCCTTCTATTCCTTCCTTAATTTCACATGTGCGCTTTGCTGGGGTGTGTGTGTGTGTGTGTGTGTGTGTGTGTGTGTGTGTGTGTGTGTGTGTGTAGGGGCATTCTTAGAAGGAAGCAGCAAAGCTATGTACGAAGACAGTAGAACTAAGAGAAAATACGGGAAGTCCCAGTCCCATTGAACCAGAGAAGTGCATAAAGCACACAGGCTGCACCTGCTTGGGGAGATGAAAACCTGATGCTACCTGCCTTTGGTGGTCTCATTCCCATGGAATGGTTATTCTAGAAGACCCATGTGCAGCAAGCAGGTCTTGTGATGCCTGCATCTCCGTGGCTATTCCTCACCATTTTTCACTAAGTAGTGTCTTATAATTGTTTTTCTTTTTGGTCCTTTTGAGACAGGGTCTCACTGTGCAGTTCAGGCTGGCTGAGACCTCACTTTGTAGCCCCGGCTGGCCTTGCACTCTCAGTGATCCTCCTGCCTGGGCTCGGCCAGTGCTGGGATTATGGGCGTGCACCACCACGCCTGGCTTTATCTTACAAATTTTGAATTCAGCAACTTATTCCTGATAAGGTTAGGTATTTAGCAGAAAAAGACTCAATAGCTTTAAAAAGTGAAATATTTTATTCTTTTTGTTTTTGGGGGACTTTATTTTTTGATTATAGAAGTAATTCATGTTGAAAAGTAAAGAAGCAAGATTAAAAACAAATCACGCACCCTCCTATTCTCTGGGCCATCACAGTGTGGTGTGAATAGTGTGAGAGACATCTTAGATCATCTTTGTAGCTTCCGGCCAAAGACTACATGTGTATGTTTATTAGATATTTTGATTTTTAAATGTGTAATATTACAGAAAGATATGATTTTAAATGATTAATTAGGAGCAAATTTGGACCTCCTACTTTCACTGCTGTCACTTTTTCTAAGTTGTTTTGTTTTCTTTCTTTAATTTGAGTTGTTTGATATCTTTTAAAGTAATAAATGCTGCCTTGAGCAATCACATACTCTGACTTTGTACTGCCTATGAGTTACTCGTGTCATAGTCTTAGGTCATGTGATAATGAAGGATTGAATGCACCCACAGCTCTTAGTTTCTTGTGATATTTAAGGAGAATATCCTGAAATGATTTCCTTTCTCCGCTATAGATCGGTTGTGATCGCAGCAAAAACCTGGTGGACATTTGTAGGCAGAGGCGGTTCCAAGCCTTCGTCTGTGATGCGCTGGCTGTCCCCATTCGCGGTGGGTCTTGTGACGCCTGCATCTCCATTGCCGTTATTCACCATTTTGCAACCCCAGTAAGTATTGGTTTTCCTTCTCCAAGAATTTGTAACTAAAGTTGCAGGAAAAGTTCATGGAATTTACTGGCTTTGGATTCTGATTTAGCTTTTCATCTCTTTCCATTTCTTTATCTCACAATTTGTCCTCCTTTGTAAGCGAGTGTAACTGTTACAGCTAAAATTGGGCTGAATTCCGCAGGAGATTATAGACTCTATTACAACAAACAAGAGATTATTAATTGATTTTAGACTAGTCACCATATACCCCTGAGCAGGTCAGGGAGGTAGGGCCCCTAACTGCCTTTGTTTCCACCTTATATACATTTTTGGTTTCCATGGTAACAGTTTGGAATGTTGTAGTCCTGACCATAGTTGTTTTCCTTGTGTCACGTGACCAGGTCAGGCTCTGGCCGTGAGCCCAACCACAAGAATGTATACTTTTTGTACTTTGTTTTATATGTCCCCCTTTAGATGACCATATATTTTCTTTATTGCTATAATGTTTACCTAGGACCAGGGAAGGGATGAAACAACCCAGGGAAAGGTTGTCTTTGGAGAAGCATTCCAGGGCGAAGACAGGACTGCAAAGTTAACTCTTTCCAACCTCTCCAGCATGTTTCTCAAGACACATTCTGAGGCTTGCATTAAGACTAGAATTCTTTTATCTTAAAACGATGCGCTAAAGAGTCGCTGTCCCTTACATAACGAAGATGGGTTACCGGTTCGAAGCCTGATGGGACTGTGTGCCTTTATTGCCGCACGTTTTTTCTTCTACAGCGAATTCACTTCTAAGTGCCTCCCTGCAGACCTAGTCGGCCAGTCCCCGCGGGAGGAGGCTTGGAGCTCATCAGTTCTGCCCCTCTTGAGTGTACGCCCCAGGCTGAGTCTCTTCTTTCTCCTTGTCATTTTTCTTTCTCGTCCCATATTTCTGTAACTGACGTGAGATTCTTCCTTCCTTCCTATTCTGTTCCTTTCCTATTCTTTCTTCAAAATTCTGTCCTATCGAGTGAGAGTAGTAGATTCATTCTTTTCATATGTTCTTAATTTCAAAATAAGTGAATGTAATGTTTTGCGTTTCCCTTTAGGGGGTATATACCACGTATTTTTCCTGGCCAGTAGTTACTCCCTGCATCTAACTGAGCACTGTGTAGCTCATTTTTTGGGTCATTGGCAGTTTCGGTAGACCTGATGGCTTTAACCGAATTTTTTTTTAAAGTGAGAAAAATCTCCTGTCATTTGTTTCATCAGTCACTCACTCCTTATTTATTGAGAGATTCTGCTGGGCCATACTAGCCAGGATAAAATGGTTTTTTATAGCAAAGCCACCAGCAGTCAGTACAATTAGAAGCGTTAAAGGACAGAGAAAGTCCTTGCTTTCACAGAGCTCGTAGTCAAGTGGAGGGGGCAAGGATTGATTTAGTGGTTTGGATTTATGTGATGTTTGTTAGATAATAATGATTTGCATTTTGAGAGACATTGAAAGGTCTCACACTGAAAGATCTTTTCGACCTGATCAGCTGTGTACTTTAAAGGGTCATTGTTATGGCACCATGGAAGGTAACAGGCTGGGAGACAAGACTGAGTGTGGAAAGGCTGTTTGAAGAGCACAAGTGCCTGGAGACAACGGGGCAAGGAAATGGAAACTCCAGGGCTTCCTCACCCCGTCGCTGCTGTGGTGCTCTTTCCTCGTTTTGTGTTCTGGTGCCTGTGGCCTTTTACTAACACAACTGCCTGTACCATTTTGCATTATTTTTAATTTGTGACCTTGAGCAATATTTTTAGTGACCTTTGAATACTAAGGTTCCTCACATGTAAAATGAAGATGACAAGCCAGGCGTGATGACACACACCTATAATCTCAGCACTCTGAGGGGGCCGAGGCAGAAGATTGCAAGTTTGAGCCCAGCCTGGGAAAGTAGGTGACTTAGTGAGAACCTGTCTCAAAATAAAAAATTTTAAAAAGGGCTGAGGATATAGCTCAGTGCAAAGGCCCTGGGTTTAATCCCCAGTATCATAAAAAGAAAAGGAAACAACAATAGTCTTATAGGTGATTGTCAGAATAAATGAGATATCATATAAAAAGTGCCTATCTTATAAAATGACCTCACCTTAAATTTTTAGTTTAAAAAGTCAGTCCCAACTCCTTAGACCCAATTTAGAAAAATCTTCAGAGTTTTCTCCTATTAATTCACTTCCTTATAAATGATTCATGCTGAAAATGCTTCCTCCTGTTTTAACACGTACTCTGAGATTATTTCTTGGGCTTTTGGGCCATTTTGAATATATCATTTAGATGCTTCAATACAATGTAGCTTTGACAGTTAAAAAAATCATCTAGGTCACTGTGGTGGCATGCTACAATCCTAGCCCTCTTGGAGACTGAGCTAGCAGAATCTCAAATTTGGGACCAGCGTAGGCAGCTCAGTGAGACCCTACCTCAAAAATTAAAAAAGGACTGAGGATGTAGCTCAATGTGAAGACGCTGGTTTAGATCCCCAGTACCACCAAAGGGCAAAAAAAAAACCAAAAAAAGGGAAGAAATTATTTAAGGCTAACAGCTGTGGAATTGGAAGAATCAATTTCATTTTATCAGTTATATGTATATATATATGCATACATACGTTACACATCTGGGTTCCCTGATTACTAACTTTTAACTTTAATGTACTTCATTATGATATTTTTTCCTCTCCTGTTGACTGGCTAGTTAGTCTTTTATAATTTTTTTAATGGTTACTGTTGGCAGTAGATTAGATAGCCTAGATACCACAGTGCACCTGAAGTTGGTATGTGTATCCTTCCTAACCATTCAGACTATCACTAATGATGAGGCCCTTTCTGCCTTTTAGGGTGCTGCCATTGAGTACTGTTTTTAGATCTGAACACATATTTATATCTCTTCATACTGTTTACCCTTCTGGATGTTCTTGTGTTTTTCCTGCTTCAAGGTTTCACAGTGACTAGGTTGCTCTTGGTTGAATTGTCTTTGCAAATTTTGTCAGTGTATGTGTACTAGTGACAAATTTTCACCTTTTATATATCTGAAATCTCTTTATTTTGCCCTTAGGTTTTACAAGGTTATTTCCATTAGGTCTTTAATTCCAGATTGACAATGTCTTTTACATTTTCCATCCTTTTCATTTCTGCACTTCAGTCTGGGTAATTTATACTGGCCTGACTTCTAGTTAAATAATTCTCTATGGAGATGTGTTTAAATTGCTACTAAATTGATTTTTTTTCTCTTTGAGAATTTGTGTGTGAAATCTTTATATATATATATATATATATATATATATAATTTTTTTTTTGTCTTTTTGAGACAGGGTTTTGCTATGCAGTTCATACGGGCCTTGAGCTCACTTTGTAGCCCAGGCTGTTCTCGAACTTGCAACAACCCTCCTGCCTCAGCCTCCTGAGTGCTGGGATTACAGATGTACTACCATGCCTAGCACTTAATATATTTTATGTCTTCACTGAAACTCTTTTTTCTAGTTTTGTATACATAGTAACTATTATTTAAAAATCTTTGGAGATTTATTTCTATGGTCTTTTCTTCTGGTTTTCAGTCATGTGGTCATAATTTTTTAAAAACATACATCATTTTAAATGAAATTGTGAATATTTTGTAGTGAAAGGTTTAGATACGTCCATCTGCCTTCAAAGAGGATTAAATTAGGGCACATAGGTAAGGTATAAGCATATTACTTTAATCTTTTTGCTTTATTAGGGCTGATTTTTGTCCCTACTTCTGGAATGTGGCACTTCTAGGGTTCATTTGAAAGCCTGTGGTATACTCCAATGCTACTACACCTTGGCAGACCTTCAACTTCAGTGTCTGTCTAGTTAGCATTGTTTGGCTAATAAAATCTATTTAGCTTTTTAACTTCCCAGCTGTTCCTCTGCTGGGTGTCTTAGAATTTCACAGTGTTCATGTAACTGAGGAGCTGGAAAATGTCTGTAGGGTGTTTGCATATTGACTTTTGGAATCATTTCCTTGCAGGCCCTGTTTTATTCAGTAGTCTGTCCCGCAATTTCCAGCTGCTTTGACTTCCCTATACTCTGTGTCCTGATTCTTCATACTGGGACCCTTTGGTTTTCTGATGATATGTGTCAGTTGTGGGGGAAGCTGATGGGAATGTAGAGCTCAGCTCCTACCTGGGATTTAATTCCTTTCTATCGGGGAGTGTAGCTTTTCATTCCAGCCTGCAGTGTTTGCTCTTTAATGCTTTTGAGCAGTTGATTTATGTCCAGGTTGAGCATCTTTAATCTGAAAATCAGAAATGCTCCAACATCCAAAACTGTTTGAGCACAACATGACACCCCTCCACACTTCCTGTGAGGGGTCACAGTCAGATGCAGGTGCTAAGACTTGCATATAAAGTTCCTTCCAGGCTGTACATGAAGCATAAATGAATTTGGGGTTTAGACTTGGTTCACATCCCTAGGATATCTCATTATGTGTCTAAAAATATTCCCAAATCCAAAAATCTGAAATACTTCTGGTCCCAAGCATTTTAGATAAGAGATATCAACCTATGTTTCATACAGCCTTTGTGATGGGAGAATTAATATAAACTGCTTCGAAACTATAAGGTCTCCATAATGTAGTTTACATAAACAGTGATTCATATAGGAGCGCCTCATATCACTGCCCACAGGACCATAAGGAGTCACCAGTTGTTTCATGTATTCCGGCCATGTGAAGAAAGTCACAGGGAAGATGAACAGAAATAAAAATGTCCTTTTCTCTACTTCCTCAGTGTATTATTTAAATCACAGAACAAAATGCTCTTCCCCTTTGATATATTTGGTGGGCTGGTATTACATTTTATATAAGATGTTCACAAAGACTTACATATTAAGGGCTTGCTCTCCCTGTGTAGCAGTGTTCTGAGGTGAGGACTAGAGAAATAGCTGGATTGTGTGGGTGTGGAATGGGCTACTAGAAAGTGGGGACCAGCTGGAGGAAGTGAGTCCCTGGGGGTGTGCTTTGAAAGTTGCTGGGTCCTTGCCTTGCTGTTTGGCTGCGGCGCTTTCCCTTGCTCTGTTCCTACACACAAGCCCTTCCACAGAGACATTTTTTTTTAGCCTTAGGCCCACAGCTATGGAACCAGCCGGCCATGGACTGAACCCTTTGAAACACTGAGCCCAAATAAATCTGTCCTCTTCAGTGTTGTTTTTCTCGGGTATTTGTGTCATAATGACAAGAAGCTGAGTAACATACCGAGGCATGTAACTCAGTGCTAGAGTGCTTGCTTAGCATGCATGAGGCTTGATGAAAGAAAGAAGGGAAAGGGGAAGAGAGAAAGAGAAGCAAAGAAAGAGGGAAGGATAGAAAGAAGAGAGGAGGATTTTGCTAGATTTTCTTACTCTATTCAAGTTGAAAATGGTCCTGTGATCAGTTATATTTTTTCATTTCCTCTCTGTGTCTCCTTCAGGTTAATAAGTGGGCATTTTTGTTTGCTTTATTAGGAGCGTAGAGTGGCAGCTCTCCAAGAAATTGTCCGACTCTTGAGACCTGGTGGGAAGGCACTCATTTATGTCTGGGCACTGGAACAAGAACGTAATAATCAGAAGTCCAAGTATCTTAGAGGAAACAGAAGCAGCCAAGGAGAGTCAGAAGAGATAAAGAGCAATACATCTACGTACGGGTTTCTCAAGCAGGTGTCTCACACGAGCCATCAAAACGCAGCATCTCCTCTCACCTCCACTGATGGTACTCAGGAGAAAGAATCCAGTTCCAAGAAAGCTACTAATTCTGAGCTGCCTATTCACACTAACAGGACTTCTTTTCATTCTCAAGATGTACTGGTTCCCTGGCATCTTAAGACCAAGACTAGTAAAGATAAACCTGTTGAACCCTTTGATTCCGTGGGATCCCATGACCCAAGTCCTGTGTTTCATCGCTACTACCACGTGTTCCGTGAAGGAGAATTGGAAGCTACCTGCCAGACTTTGAGTAACGTCAGCATTGTGCAAAGCTACTATGACCAGGGAAACTGGTGTGTTATACTTCAAAAGGTCTAAAAAAAAAGGTCTGATTATTTCTATGGGAGCATGTCGTATGTAGACAAGAAATATTCAGCTTTTTTAGAAAGGAGAGTAATTATCGCTTTAATTAAAGAAAAAAACGTGGAAAAGTACAAAAGGAGAGCTCCTCAGGACACCACGAACTACTTAGGACACATTCAGTCTGCTGCTGTTGACTGACTTCATAAATACACATTTCTCCTACATTCCAACTGAGGGCGGTGTTTAAATGTAATTGAAGTAATTGTGAAGTGTCTGGGATCCCTGGGTAATAGTATCACATTTGGAAGATCATCTTTTGTTATAAAATGTTACTGAAGGACCTTAGTGAAGTACTACAACATTTTAATAAAGGTAATATTTCTGAAGTATTATCTATGACTATTTGCTTTTTAAAATCATAACTATGATTTTATCATCACACCTTATTAGCACATGGCTTAACACATAGTGAGAGCGCAGTAATATTATAATCAAATCATACACATAAGTTGGTAGGAGCTTAATTCACCAAGTAAATCCCTTAGTAATTCACTTAGTAAATCCCTATCATGTACCAGATACTGTTTTAAGTACCAGGAATGGAGCAGTGAACAGAAAGAACAGGTGCTGGGAATGTAGCTCAGAGGCAGAAAGTGTCCTTGCATCAGTCCCCGAATCTCATCCCTACCGCTGTAAGAAACAAACACAAAAAACAAACACATTGCACTCGTGCAGCTTACATTCTAGAAAGAGAAAGGAGGTAAATAAATAATTACTGTTGACAAGATGGTGGTAAATACCATGAAAAAATAAAATACCATGGAAAGATTATCTTAAAAGTGGCTGAATAATTACTAACTCTGACTTATTTATTACTAAGAATTAAGTGGCATTCCTGATTCATTGATCTAGGTCTTAAAAGACAACCTAGATAATTACGTTTTTGTATTAACGTCAATGATGTTCCATCTCCAAATGTCAAATTTCGAGAAATTTGTCACTATTAGTAATAGATCTTACTGAGATAATGAACGTTTTGTTGTGGAATTTTCATGCAGAATCAAGATGTATTGTTCCCTTCAAATGAATGTATGAAATTCACAACACTAGAAGAAGGAGTATAAGGTGAAAAAGTTTTATTTCTGATATAAATTCTAGGATTTCGCATTAAAATTTGAAATTTGATCCATGCTAGCAAATTTGAGAATGTAGATGAGACACAGAACTTTCTAGGAAGTTGAAAAATTTTAAAATTGACTCAAGAAAATGAAAAGTAAGAGATTAAAAAATAGTACAATTCAGAAGTTGGCTCCAGAATCTGAGTTCCTGAAAGTTGAATTCTAGATCTGCCATTTATTAGCTGTGACTTTGAGTAAGTTTCTTAAGTTTTTGTAAAGTTGGGTGAGTTGTTAGGAAATGTCACTGAAATAATACTTGTGTAGAAATTTTACTCTTAAGAATATAGTATACACTGGGTAAATGTTTCTTATTGTACCCTGAGGAAGGCCTTGAGAAGTTTAAGTGGTGAGGGACACCACAACTACTTTGTTAATTGTATAATAAAATATACATACTCTTGTTCTTGCCAGTTAAGGTAGATGTGTTAAGACCCGCTACAATTATTATGGAACATTTGAAATTTGGTCGTATGTTGTAGTATTGTGGCAATTTTGTGCCTGCCTTATATTTTAGCATCTGATTTCCTAAACACTTTCCCCTGGTAAACTGGGCTAATGATTCCAGAAAGAAGAAAATACTTTCAAGTCAGACACAGATTTGAAACTGACACTCAGAAGCTGTGGGACTTTAGGGAAAATGCATGTGTGAAGAGAGGGGATAATACCCAGCTGGAAGCTCTTTAGATGGGTTATGTAAGGGGACATGTAAGTAACACTGCGTATTACATAATAGATGGCTGATAAATGCCAGCTTTCTCCTTTCTTATCCCCGCCCCTAACTGCATAGTTGAGAGCAATCTGATCTTCACCTTTTATAGTCAGTGAGTATATAGTCTATTTGACATTGACATACATTAATTCAATTCATTTGATGTAGATTGACTGATTGCCCTCTCTGTTTTAGGCACTATTTTAAATAGACATCAGTGAACTCCACGGAGTTTACCTTCTAGCTCGAAGTAGTAGTATAATGGGATGTAGTACAATAGACAATAAACATAATAAATAAGTAAAGAATATATTGCAAAGTCACTTTTTTCACAGAGAAAAAGATAGAACAGGAAATGTGAGTTAAGGTGGGATAGCAGATGAGTTTCAATTTGTTTGTTTGTTTTTCTGAGATAGGTTCTCCTGTGTAGTTCAGGCTAGCCAGAGCTCACTGTGTAGCCCAGGCTGGCCTTGAACTTGTGGCAGTCCTCCTGCCTCAGCCTCCTGAGTGCTGAGATTACAGGCATGTGCCACCATGCCTGGCAAGTTTCAATTTTTAAAGGGGTAGTGAAGTTAGTTTTCTGTGAGAAGATGACATTTGAGCGAAGACCAAGAAGGTAGAAACGTTAGCTATGTACTTATCTGAGGAGAGAACATTCCAGACAGGAAGAGGGCAGTGCAGAATCCCAAGGTGAAAGGCCAGAGATGGAGAACTGCATGGGTGATGGTGTAGTCTGAGCAGAGTGAATTAGTATAGTCATGCCTTGGTAGCTGTGGGTTCCCTGACTCAACCAACCATGGGTCAAAAATATTAGAAAACAGATGCATTTGTATTGAATGCATGCAGGCATTTTTCTTTTCATTATTCTGTAAGGAAAACAGTACTATTCACATAGGGCTTACATTTTATTAGGCACTGTTTGTGAACTAGAGGTGATTTCAAGTATATGAGAGAGTGCAAAGATACGCAAATATACCATTGTTATGTTACAGTATGACCTTTAATTGTAAAAAACGTTTTCTGTAAGTACACCATTTTATACAAAGGACTTGAACATCTATGGGGGGACAGGAAACTAATCCCTCCGAGGTACTGACCGATGGGTGTAGTTGAAGGTAAGGCCAGGGGGTTATTTTGGAGGCGAGGCAGACCACATAGGACATGTAAGAAAGTCTGGTTTTCACTTTAGAGTGAAGGGGTCGGGCAGGCAAACAACTTCTAGGGGCTGTGTGGAGATCAGACAGTAAAGGGTGAGAGTGGAAGTAGGGGCCAGTTAGGAGGCTTTTGCCATAATCCAGCTGAGAGGTGATGATTGGCTTGGAACAGTGGGATAGTAGTGGAGGTAATGAGAAATAGATGCCTATGACTTAGAACCCTCAGGATTTCTGATGAGTTGGACGTAGGTCCGAGGGAATAGGAGGAGTCGATAATGTTTACATTCATGTGTGTGGAACTTCACTGCAGTTCCTAAACCAGCGATGGCGAACCTTTTAGAGCTTTCAGTAATACAAACAGCCCGCTGCAGCATGTGTGCTGTAGGTTTGCCACCACTGTCCTCGAGTGTGTTTTGTAGGATTATCATTCTTTAGTTCAAATGTAGTTTTGTTTTGTCCTTTTATTCTTCTCTTTGCTTTCAGGAATGGGTCTGCCAAGGTGCTACTCTGAGCAGATCTTTCTGGTAATACATCTACAGATGAACCTGGCAGTTATTTTAAGCTCAGATACTCCTTGCACTGCTGGGCAGCAGCATGTGCAGTCAGTGTATGAAAATAGAAAAACAGAATGCTGTGCAAGGGTTGTGATCATAAATTCCTGTAGGGACCATTACAGTGAAACAAAAACACTTTCAAGGATTCCAGCTCATTGTAAGCAATGGAAAGGCAGGTGATTGATGCCACTTTTTTTTTTTTTTCCCTTGAAACAGACTGGTTTCCCAAGAACCAGGCATGCATAAGCATAACCTTAGAATACCCTCTACAGAAACAAGGGGGAAATAAGATGATGGAAAAAGAGTTTAGAGCTTTCTTGCTGCCTTCTAACGTGGCTCTGTTTACAGTCTCTTAGAAAGTTAAGAAATAAGTGTGTGGGGGGGATGTTTCATCAGACCAGAAAATTTCACTGTCTTCACTTTTGCAAAAACAAATAAAGTTGGGAAAAAGCATCTAATAATAATTTTTAAGAAAGTTTACCCTGGCTTTATAGTTTCTAGCAAGGACAATCAGGCACTTAAGGAAATGAAAGCCTTTAAAGTCTCTTTTAAAGGGACAACATAAGCGCTAAGAGATTTGTTTCAAGAAGGTGTTCTTAGCTTGTGGTCCACGAATAAACTTTTTGGGCTTGTGAAATGACCTGCAGTTATATGCAAAACTTTCTGTGTGATTGCATGTGTACATCTTTGCAAGAGGGTCCATGCACTTCTCTGCTTTCCCCAAAAGTTTAAGAATCACGAAGTATGGATCCAGGTGTAATCTCCCCTCGCTTATTCATGCGATTTAAAGACAGCCTGAGTCTAAGCACAGGATGTAAAGGTGCTGCCTGGAGTTTTGCACATGCAAGTTTCCAAATGTGACCAGCATGTGTGTGTGTGTGTGTGTGTGTGTGTGTGTGTGAAGGAGTGGTATATCTGGATGAATATGACCTGGGAGCAGTCTCTGACCCAGCCCATGGAGAAAAGACTGCAAGTACAAACTCAAACAGTAATGGTAGATTTCTTTTTTAAATTTATTTTATTTTTTGGTACCAGGAATCAAACTCAGGACCTTGTGCTTGCCAGGCAGGCATTTATGCCACTGAGCTTTATCTCCAGCCCTGATTTCTTGAAGTTTTATTTGTAATTAACCTTGGGCAGGGATAGGAAACACAAGGTAAGTATTAACCAGGATATTGTGAATCTTCCTGGTTAACAAACTTTCCTTTTCTTTTTTCTTAATAATAAGCACAATCCTTAGTTATAAATGTCCCTGTTAAATAAGCCATCTATACTTTGAAGCAGACCAAAGGAAATAACAATAATTAAATTTTTGTTTGTCACTGGTTACTGGACTGTATAGGTAGTTGTAAGATTGGTAGTTTCTATTGTACTGACCTATTGCACTACCATGGTGGGAGAGGAATGGTATGCCAATGGGCTCACACCTGGGCTTGCAACTAACTCTGTAGGAGGGAAAATGGAATGCTTTGGCTTCAAACTATTAGATCTTAGGTACCTTTGAGTATCATAAGTCCCACACAAACTATGGGACTGAAAATGAGGAAGAAGTTTCCTAAAGGATATTTGAGTTATACTAACCAGAACGTCTGGGTGCTGGGCTACAATCACAAGGATTTTACATCGCTCTAAATCTGCTCTAGAAAAAAGGGTACAAAGGAATCCACACTGCACAGGCTTGCGACAATGACACGTTATAGATTTGTGGTGAGGCAGAAATGATGTGGCAACGTCACCTGGCCAAGGTTACTGTTCCCTCGGGAGTAATGTCTACACCACTAGGAGGAAGAAGAACTATTGTAGTTCAAAGCAACAGCTGGAAAGACTTCTGTGCCCAGTGATAGCAGCAGGAATAAAGCTAACAGCAATGTTCCTCCATGGAGATCTCAAATTTGTGAGACTTGAGTAAACTTTGTGGCCACTCCTCTAAATCCAGCTGGAATTGCTGCCAACAAGCTTGGGCCTTTAAATGGCGTTGGGGATAACTGGCTCCCAAGGTAGCAAGGGCTAAGTGATGGCGCTTAATCACCAGAAGCAAGTTGGGTTCGGTTACCACAGTGGTGGAATTAAAGCTGAATCCCAGAGACCTGTGACATTTTTCTAGTTCACTAGGATATTCCTAAAAAAAAAAAAGACAGATAAAAATCTACTAAATTCTTGATAAGTACAAAAGTGCTAGGTCACATCTTAATTTGAATCACCAAAACACAGTTGCAGTCCATTGATCAATTCCCAGAATTGAAGAGACTCTGCACACCTGGAATCCCAGCACTCAGAAGGCAGATGCAGGAGGATCGTTGCAAGTTCGAGACTAGCCTGGGCTACAAAGTGAGCTCAAGGCCAGCCTGAACTGCATAGTGAGACCCTATCTCAAAAAGACAAAAAAAAAAAAAAAAAAAGTAATCAATAGGCTGGGGACCTACTGAATACTATAGGACCAGTAGATTCCCAAAGCCGTACTGTGTCCATCTCCCCAGTCCCGAGTGAATAATCGGAGCAGACACACTCAGCAACTGGTAGATGCCTTACACTGGTTCCTTGACCCGTGGAGCGCAGACTGTTCATGTACGAAAGGCCCAGTGGAAGTATGGAAATAAAGTAGTGAGATAAAAGCGAGCCCACATTCCCGGAGAGACTGCAGAGATTAGCGCCACCTTCCAAGATCAGAGCTGCCTCCTCTTGAAGGAGGCAGGAATGGTGATTCCTGCCACATTCCATTTAAATTCCTCTTTTTGGCCAGTACGGAAAACAGATGACTCTTGGAGATGACAATGGATTATTAGAAACTTAACCAGGTGGTTACTCCACCTACAGATGCTGTTTCAGATGTGACTTAATTACTTGAGAAAATTAACATCCTGCTTAGCAAGTAAACTACCAAAATATATTTACAACTTACTTTGCTTTTCTTAGATTGTGCTAACTACATGTTGTATTATTTGAGTAGTTTGAAAGTTAATTATTTGGTTCATTTAGTAATAAGGAGCGAGACATATTTTGGACCCTTAATTTGCACAAAGCATAGATCTTTAATAAATATAAAATTGCGATTTATTTAGCCATAATGGTAGCTCCTCAAGGCACATTCATGACTAGTTATTCAAATGTCTCCCAGGACTTTTCAGCCTTTATTGATTAGTTTTTCTTTTTTTTTTTGCAGTACTGGGGATTGAACTCAGGATCCTGAGCTTGCCAAACAAGCACTTATTCCACTGAGCTATATCCCCAGCCTATTGATTACTTTTTTTTTTTTTTATCTTTTTGAGACAGGGTCTCACTATGCAGTTCAGGCTGGCCTTGAGCTCACTTCGTAGCAAAGGCTGGTCTCAAACTTGCAACAATCCTCCTGCGTCAGCCTTCTGAGTGCTGGGATTACAGGCATGCACCACCATGTGTGGCTATTGATTACTTTCTGCCCTAAGCTTCATACCACATACAGTGTGGTCCTCAAAATTTAGGACTATGAATTGATTCTGTCTAGTGCTGTTCTCATTACTTCACATACATAGATCAGTCACCAAGTCCCTCTGACTACTATTTCTGAATATTTCATGTATTAATTCCTCCCTCCCTCAAGTCTTGCCTCCCTCTGATTTTCTACACCCTGCCAAAGTAAGTTCTAGGAAATGTAAAGAACTCTCTCATGAACTGAACCCCGTGACTTCCAATTCTTAGCAATGAAATTTAAAATCCTGTAAATAAGAATTTATCATAAAAGAGTATGGGGTGTCAAATAAAATATGCAGGTGGTGATTAAGAAAACAGAGAAGTACACTCCTAAAATACATTTTAAACTAGATACAAGGGCTTGACTGGTACAGTGTTCTGTCCTCTTTCTACATAGTGTTACACAGGTGGAGACAGCCTTAAGAAATGAAAATTCTGTGTGCCTCCATTTATAGCACAACCTTCTTTATATATCCTGCTTGCTAAATAAATAGACCCAGGAAGTCTTCTTGGATTACACTAAGTTCACACTTGTAAGTCAGGATATTGTCTACATACGACCTGTCAAAGAAAGTTTATGTTAAATGGAGGTTTCTGTCCTGGGTGACACTACGAGGATAGTTTTACACTTTCAAGGTTGTGAAATTATGTCTTATTTTAAACACGGAAGCAGTTTTTCACGGAAGCAGGCCATCTTTTCCTAATCAAGGCAAGAGATTTTCTTTCCAGGTGGCCTTGGCACATCGCCCTAGTTGACTGAACAAAACGCCAGCAGTCTCTCATGAGAGAAGTTTGATTTGAAAATTTTGAGCCAAATGAGCTCCTCCGTAGCACTTCTGAAATGAGAAAAGCGGTAAGTGACCTCTGCTTCCCTGAAGAGACGTACAGAGCCAGCACACCTGTCTCACCGCGAGGGAGGAGGATTGCGCTGACCACTGAACAGACATCTGTCCAGCCTGCTATCTGCTGGTCTGGAAATGGACAGATGGGGTTTTAGAGAAGAAATTTTTACAAATTTGGAGAAAATGCTTTTAGGCATGAGGACATTGATCTATACTCACTGAAAGAGGTTTTTCTTCGCTATTAATTTTTATTGTTGAATTATCGTTTTACATGGATAAAATGGGCCTTTGGAGGTTTTCCTACAATCTCCATTTGGTGCATAATTAGAGGAGTGTTTCTCAAAATGTCCTTTTACCACCCATGTAAGAACTACCTAGACTTGCCTAAAGGAAATTAGGTTCCTAGGCCTGTGAACTTGAATCTCTGAAGCTGTGGACCAGGGTGCACCTGTCAAGCTCCCTAGGTTTGTGCGTGCTCATGGTGTAAAAGGAATTGATTCTGTTTAAAATATTTCCAACAGTAGGATTATAGGGACCAGGGGACCTACCTATTCTGTAGTTTGCTAACTGCGTGAGCTTAGGAAAAAAAGTCACATACACTCCCTGACCCAATGTTTCCTCATGTACTTGTGGGTAATAAAGTCTCCATTATAAATAGAATAAAAATATGAGAGGAGAGATTTATGAAAGAACTTAGTAAGCTGTAAAATCTAATTAAATGATAGTCAATTGCTGTAACAATGACATTATATAAGTGGGACAAATTAGTGTAGGAATTTAGAGGAAGGCTGTGATAACATTTGGTTATGATAATCAGAAAAGGAGTGGCATTTTGGCTATGCTTGGAAGAATGGTTAAGGATGTCAATAGATATTAATGGTTAGCAAATTAAGAAGAGGCAAAGTCATAGTCCGGTTTGACTAGAACAGTGGTTCTCTCTCTTGTTTCACATCAGGATCACCTGGGGAGACTTTCAAAACGGAGATGTTGGTAACCTGGCATGATGGCATATTCACAGCACTTGGGAGGCTGAGGCATGAGGCTCATCATGAGTTCGAGGCTAACCTGGGTTATGTAGTGAGTTCAAGGGCAGCCTGGACTACAGAGGAAGATGCTGTCTCAAAACACACACACACAAACACACACACACACACACACACACCAAAACCAAAGTAGCTGTTGAGCCAGAAATAGCCAATTTAAATCAAAGCAACAATTCAAGAAGAGTAATCTGATGGTATATATAGAATGCATTGGGATAGGAGGAGATGGGAGATCAACATAAAAAGAGAAAAAACGAAGTGTGGACAGTAATAGCGACGTTGCAATCAGATTATCTCATATCCCTACGTAACCTCTTGCAGCCTCTCCTGCCCATCCGTGCCATGAGAATGGTGACGACAGCACTTTTTGGAGGGTTGTAGCAAAGACTAGAAAAAGTTAAAGTGCTTGGTTTGGATAACACGCTCATGAAATGTGAGCTCTTCTTCTCTCTCTCTTGCTTCTGATACTGTCCTCTTTTCTTTCCTCTTCCTAACAAGTCATCATTTAATAAATGTACCCTCTCATTTTCCAACTTCAGCATATGGTTGTTCTCCTGTTAGTGTCCGGTGAGCCTAGCTATGCACATGCTCAATGCCTCTTTCCTAATTACACTGCACTTCCACCCTAATCCAGCCAGTGGTCTTGTTACCTGATGCCTAACATAGTGAAAGTGACTGACTCTTCGACAGATGCATGCACTTTTATAGCGCCAAGCCTCTAATCTTTCTAGCCCAAGACTGGCCCCTGCAACCGAACAGGTGACTGTGCTGTCTGCTCTTATAATTGTAAAGCAAATCATGAGGAAAAGCGGATTCACTTTAATAAAATTACAAGCACAGCATAACTAGTAAAGTAAATCTGCTGCAGCCGGAGGGGATCATAATGATACAAACATATGTGAATTCAGGACAGTGCTATGTAGAATCATGTCATTACTGCCTTCCATTACTATGGATAATTAAGGGTTGATTGGTAATTAAAATACAATGAAATTTATGTATGAGAAAAATAGATATTTATAGTGTGTCATTGCCTTTCCTCTTTGATTAGTGGATTAAAAACTCTGCCAGTTGTGGGCTTAGCCCACTCAGGTACTGGACTAGTTAAAGACTCACTCGGGCAAACAATGGGGTTTTTATACCAGAGATGGGTGGGATCAGTTAGCTTCAAGCCACATACCACTCCAGTGTTTCTGTTGAGTGGAAAGAGCCAGAACACCACTGGCAAGTCACCAGGGATGAGGAAGTTTAGCCAGTTCTGATTAGGGGAGAGGTCACAACAAGGGTAAGTGTTAGTATTCTGGTACGTTCAGACTCGCACACGTCAGGAGAGCCACTCAGTACAGTGTGAGCGATAACAAAAGCAGGGTCCAGGCCTAGAGGGAGGAAAAGGAAACGCCAGAATCCTCCTGTAGCTGACCTGAGGTTCTGAACCAGGTTCCAGTTCTACAATCCAGCCCCAGTTTTACCCTAATGGAGGGGAAACCAAAAACTAGAACAAAACTCACAGGCAGATGGACGACGCCGAATGAGGATGTGAAAGGAAAGCGTCTGTGATCCTCATTAGCACCCACAAATACCAGATGCTGGCTCAAGAGTGTCACTGAATTTCTGAATATTTGCAGCATGCTTAGTACACTGCTAGTTCAGATTTTCAGTGCTGGGTGGAGCTGAACATGTTGGGGTGGGGCAGGAGGAGACTTTTAGTGTTAATAGTAGCCAGAGGGAGAGGGATATTTTCAAACTAATCTTACTGAGATAATAGAACGTAACGAAAATGCTTATCATGGTGATGGCTCTAACCTTAAAAATCAATAGTGCTTGAAATTCTGTTAAACACACTTACCTAATGTGAGCCAGATGAGGCCAAGGTGATTGGAAATGGGACTTTCAGACCCTTGTTGCTGACTTCAACACATTCAAAGCCTCTTGGCATTTCCTTGAACTTTACCTTCAAGTAAAATGGGCAACCTTGTATTGGAAAAGGATTAAGACTCTCCTGATGTTAAGAGTCGCCAGGCACTTTACCAAATCTGGGACACTTTCAAAACTGTAAGGGGGCTTGTTCTTCGTAACCATCAGGCCAACAGATATAAATTAAATTGCTCCATGTGAATTGGAACATATGTCATCCTACACACAAGCTGTGTTTCAGCTTTAAAGACATGCAGAGTACCGGTCCAGTTGCATGTTACTATAATAATTACCTGTTAATCATGTATGGTACTTCACGTGGTGGTTTTCTTCAGCCTACACACCTCTATTTCAAGGACAATCTGGTAGACTTTCAAGGATGATCTTGACTGTGCTTGATGTTTGTCTTACACATTGATGGACTGAATTTAACCTCTACAAAATGTGGCCTCATTTACAGATAAGCCTTTTCAAACAAGTTTTTTTTTGCCTAGTTAGGCCCATCAGTGTGTGAAAACTGTTTTTGAAGGATATAGATAACTTTTTAGTTCTTGTAAGACTTAGCCTAAGTTCCAAATAAAAGAATTTTGGAAAGGAGTATTTTTAAACTGGAAGTAGGTAAATTAAATTTTTTCCTTTTGAAAGAAGGTTGATGTTAATTCTGTCCTGAACAAGATTTGGTCAAGAAAAGAGCAAAAGGCAGTGAGGTTCTACATTTATTTATGGTAGGAAAAGAAATGTGCTTTGCAGAGAGTTTAGGCCAAATAAAAGTAGAAAAAGAAGCATACTCTGCAGGGTGAGGGCAGACCACTGTGAAGGAGAACACAGAGGCTTTTAAACTTTTCTGACTGATGCATATAATTGTACATATTTATGGGATATCATGTGATAATTTGATACAGGTGCACAAGTGCAATGATCAAATTGGGATAATTAGCATTTACATCTCCTTAAACATTTATCATTTCTGTGCTCACTTTGGCAGCACGTATACATTTAGGATACTAATGGGAAGCTAGTTACGTCTTGGATAATTGATTAAATTAATTAAATATGAAAATATATTAAATATATTGTTTATTCCTTTTGAAGAACGGATTTGCAAAAATGGAAAACAACAAAGTTGAAGACTGTGGTGTTCAAAGGAGAGATATTTGTATGAATTTACGGTTTTTAATACAGGTAAGTAGCTGTAGCTACACGTGTCTGTCATTCACTACACCTATAGTTGTCTCCCTAGTTCTGCCCAGTTAAAGGACCTGGGCTCCCAGGAAACAATAACCATCAAGAAATCTCTCTACCATTTCATGTTCTAGGAATTGACTTCATTTTTGTCTGAGACAGGGTCTTGCTCAGTGCAGGCTGGCCTTGAGCTCACTTTGCAGCCCAGGCTGGTCTCGAGCGCACAGCGATCCTCCTGCCTCAGTCACCCGAGTGCTGGGATTACAGGAGTGCGCCACCAGGCCCAGCCAGGAATTGGCTTTGGTTACTATTTTCTAGAAAACGGTTACAGTGCCTGCTCACGGAATCCTTCAAACCTGGTTTTCCTAGCCTTGTTTAGTCCTCCCAACAAAAGAAAAGCTCTTTCTTTCTGCCCTTTGAGAATTTCATTGTTCCTAGTTAGAGAATAGTCTATTATAGTTAACCCCTTCCTATATGGCAATAGTGTTTTTAAATAAATTTTTTCTTTACCTAAGTCTTGGTATCTTTTACTTGACATCTTTGAAATGCCTTTTTAAACTAAGTAAACCAGGGATCCTTCAAAAGAAAGGGCAGCTTCTAGGTCTTGGCAGAGAATGTACAAGATAATCATGAATCATTTTCTTGTACTAGCAAGTAAAGAGCTACTACAAGAATATGGGTACCTGTTCTACAAGACAAAGAAATCGCCTTGAGGGGGCTCTCGCTCTCACTGGCCAAACCTGGTACAATTTGAGAATCAAAATAACACCAATAAATTACTCATACACTGAGTAAAGGAGGAATCCACTGAGATATATTGCACCCATATAATATAAAAATAAATGGGTCATTACAACATTTGATATAGAATTTAGTTTCAAAGCATCACTTTCTACTCACAACTAACTTTACAGTGCAGGAGCTTCACAGACTTTATGTAAATGACCGGAGTGAACAGCACGAGTGATAGGCCACAGCGAACGATGCGATTCCAGCACGATGCAGCGGGGAGGTGGCTTCCCTCATGTGAGTCCTGCTCACGTTGCCTATTCTGACTCTAATCACAAACAAGTCTCAGTCGAACCCAAGTTGAGTGACATTGAATAAAAGAACTGTCCTGCAGTCTCCACGACTCTTTGTAGTTAGTTGTGACCATGGGATCTACTCCTGGCTCCTAAGATTTAAATGGAAGAAAATAGACTAGATTTTTTTCAAAAGCCATTATTTTCCTAACAAAAAATGCGGTTGGCCTCCCCAGCATGCACCTTTTACCCTTTGTACCTGTGTTTAATACATGCCACGCACAGGTGTGCAGGGACGTGACGTTCTGCTTGTGATTATGAGGCCTAAAGTGACGGACTGTGACAAAGCAGAAAGCGAACACCCTGTTTCCTTCGGCTCTGCACCAGACTGGCCCAGCCGCCTGCAGGACTCTCATTGCATGGCCACTTACATTTTGTGTAGTTGGATCTCTGTTCGGTGTGGCCGCAGGTACACACGGCTCAGACCACTCGGTGTTCCCTCTCTGTTTCCTGTTTCAACATGTGCAGCTCTCCCCATTCACTCCAACATCTTTCCATTGGCAATTTCATGTTGCATTAAATTAAAAATTAATTTATGGGGGAAGGAAAGGAATGAGAAAAAAAATGGAAGGAAAAAGTGGAAACAAAGCTTTTGGAAATAAAGGGGGGTTGAAGGGAGGGGAGGGAGTGGGGGAAAAAGAGGAAGCAAGATATATCAGGTACAAGTACAAAGTCCTTATGACGGAAGTTATCTAAAATATACAAGTAAATGCAAAAAATGAATTTATGAAAAAAATCAACTCCTGGAAAACTGATCTTTTATGAGGCTGAGTCATCTTGTTTAGGCACATCATACACCTCCTCATCTGTTTGAGTCTAGTCTTCTTTTAAAGCTTCAGATTTTAGTTTTCTTCATATAACTTTGCACACTGCTATAGACTGAATGCGTGAGGGTATTGGAAGTAGGGCGTTTGGGAAGTGATTAGGTCATGCGGGCCGTACCATCATGAATGACAATAGTATCCTTATAAAAGCGCTCTCAAAGAGATCTCGTACCCTTTGTAAATGTAAGATGCAGCAGAAAGAAAGCCAGCTCTAAAACAGGGTAAGTCCTCACTAGACTCAGATCTGCTGGCACTGGACTCTGGAACTTCCCAGCTTTCACAACTGTGAGAAATAAATATTTGTGGTTTCTAATTCATTCAGTTTATATTTTTGTTACAGTGGCCAGAATGGGCTGAAATACCCATTTCTGTTATAATCATTATC
The DNA here is from genome assembly GCA_004027595.1 of Dinomys branickii. NCBI lineage: Eukaryota > Metazoa > Chordata > Mammalia > Rodentia > Dinomyidae > Dinomys > Dinomys branickii. The sequence goes on from PVLD010003396.1 coordinate 130,593, forward strand.
TGTCCTGTCAGTGATATAAAGTGGGTCCAAATCAGTTAAATATTACAAGATGAATTAGTAAATTAAAATTCAATTTTTATAACAAATGAATACATTCAATTAAGTGCCATACACGTAAACATTATATGCTTAAGACTTTCAAACAGTGAAAGTTAAAGTAGAAATTCCTAGGAAAACTTGTACATACACACACACTTAATTTTATGAAACCCGGAAAGAATATTTACATCTGGTTGATGTTGACTATTTCTTTGTTTTTATGGTTTCTAGTTTGTAATTACTCTCTGCAGCCTTATCTCTTATGAGTTTCTTATTAGTTTCTTATATTCTTAAAATAATAAGATACATTAGAATGCTTTATTCTTCATGGAACTTAGTTTTGTTTGGGAGGTACAATGATAAAAACAAAAAGATCTCTATTCAAGTAGGTACTTGCCCGTTGTAAAAAAAAGTGCTTGGATGAATAAAGAGTAGGTAACCTGGGTTAGAGAAAAAGATAATGTAAAAGCACAATGGGAATGAGCACAGTACGTTACGAAGCACATTCCAAAATTCACATGGCTGTTTTATATAATTAAAAAAAACCTATCAGAGCAAAACACTGGTTCTTCCAGTTTTCCCCTTTCTGCCAGTTTCCATGACTTTTTGGTCATGCACATTTCAGGTCATGCTTCCAGCATAACGAGGCAAACGTCTGGTGAGAACCAATACTTCGGTGGAAAACTGTGAGTTAAGGACTAGGAACCTTAATTTTTTAGCGTTACTCCCCCGCTTCTTCCTTTCTTGGTGACTATAGGATTGAAGCCAGGGCCTTCGCACTGGGCTACAAATCTAGCCCTTTTATTTTTTATTTTAAGTCTCACTAAGCTCCTAAATCGCCCAGGCTGAATTCCAACTTCCAACCCACCCTTCTGCCTTAGCATCCCAGAGTGCGGGAATTACTGGCATGCGCCACCACGCTCACCCTGCTTTGCTGATTTTTAAAAAAAAAATTTCAAAAGAATTAAAAAAAAACCCAATAACAAAATAATAACATAAACAAAAACAACACAAGACATTAGTGAAAGTAGTTCGCTGACAGCCAGGCGCATGAGAAAACCCTATATCGATACCAACCCTGTTCGCACGGAACACAATTAACCACAACCACGTTGGTTTTCAAAATTCCTCAAAAGCTGGGCGTTAGCGTCAACACCCGAAGCTTGAGCAGCTCTCACACCCGCCTACCGTCAGCCCGACCACGCCCCTCTGTTCCCCTCCGTAAGCGGAAGCCCGGCTCTGTCCCTTAAATTACGACAGTCGTAAACTGGGATTTCCTGACGGCTTCCTAGCTTTACGACGGCAACAACTATGGCGGCTGCCAGTGGCCGATTTGAAAGTGCGAAGAGTATCGAAGAGCGGAAAGAGCAGACCCGAATTGCCAGGGCGGAGGTGTTGCGTCAGGTACCCTCCTTTTGGGGAAGCTGCCGTTTAACTTGGAGCTGTGGGAGTGGAGAGTACGGGAACGAGCCCGTCCTCTTGTTCTCTAAGCACTTCGGCATCTAACCTTGACCGAGCCCAGTGCCGCGTTCTTGTGTATTTCCTGTCCCCTACATGCTGGGGCGGGTTGCACTTGCTCCTTCTCTTTTCAGAGAGATGTGTTTTATTTTTCCTTTTAGTTTCTTTACTTTGTAAGCGATCCATTGACTTTTCTGCCCCGCGGACCGCGTACTCTCTCAGTACTCCGCCACCTCTAACGACTATGCCGGGGTGTTCTTACCTTCAGCCATTGCCCCTGCTGTATCCGAAGTGAAATTGATCTTTTATCACGGACACAAGTAAAGGCGCCTTTTAGTGGACAGTGCTTGGTATTTCCTTCGCCGTTCTTACTGTTGCTTTCAATTCCAGACTTGCTGTCAGCCTTCAGTGATCCAAATAAGACCTAACCGGAGAGACCTGGGGACTTAGCCTCTCACAACAGGTTGAGAAACGTTGTTTCTCATTAAAAGTGAAATTGAGAAGGAGAAAGCAAGCTGTTGAATTATCCGAAAAGCTCAAGATGTAAAAAATGGGGCAGTGAAAGGGTACAGTTGTTGGAGAGGAACTTAGGGCATAGAGATGGCTTTTGTTTGTTAAGATGAAAGATTTTTGTTTGTTTTGTGTTTCGATGAGGCAGGGTCTCACTATGAAGCTCAGGCTGGCTTTGAACTCATTGTGTAGTCTAGGCTGGCCTTGAACTCTGTGCAACGCTCCTGTCTCAGCCTCCTGAGTGCTGGTACTACAGGTGTTCGTCACCACGCCTGGCTACAGTGAGAGTTTTCAGCGAGTTTGAATGCAGACGTGGAGTCAGCGTAGAAGAGGTGGAGGGGCCAGCGAAGAGAAAAGATGATTACAGCTGAATTTGAAAGGGGAAGAGTAGGCGATTAATCTTGGACAGCTAGAAGATTGGCCTTGTTCCCTGATTGCACTATAGTACTCTTCATTCTTGTTTCTTTTGTATTTCAAGGCAAATTTTGGAGATAGTAAGAGATTTGAGGGTGTGTTACATTTTATAGTAGAGAAATACATCATTTGAGAAGGACCAAAACTGGCTTTAGAGTTGAGAGGAAGAACGAGGGGGCTGGAACACCTTCCTGGGAAGAGCTACCTTCACTTGACCGTTGTTGAAAGATGAATAGCAGTTGACAATATCGTCTTTTTTTTTTTTTTTTTTTTTTTGTTCTCTGAGGCAGGGTGTCCTTACGCAGTTCAGGTTGGCCTTAAACTCACTTTGTAGCCCAGGCTAACCTTGAAATCACAGCAATCCTGCAGCCTCAGCCTCCTGAGTCCTGGGATTAAAGGTGTGCAGTACCCTGACAGGCTGGTCATTTCTTTTTGGAAAGTTGATTTTTCATAAGGCATTTTAGGGGGCCGGGTATTAAGGTATGAACATTGTGTGTTAAAGGCATGGAGATCAGTCTTCTAAATATTGCAGAGGTTTAATTCAGTAGCCACTGGAATTAGTTTGGAAAGGGATTCCAGGTCTTGGGGAGAGGGAGGGTCTAGAAGAAGTACAAGCTTTCTGTCTCTGACTGGAGGTTCCTTTTATTGAAGATTGGTGTTTTGGAAGGAAAGAGTTTTGTATTTTGAAGTCACAGGAACAGACCATTCCTAAGTGAGGTACCTTTATGTGAAAGTGGTACTTTCCTTTTTTTTTTAGTGAAAAGTGGTTGAGTCTGTGGTCAGTTTGTCTTTTTGTTGTTGTTGTAGGCCAAAGCCAATTTTGAAAAAGAAGAAAGGGGGAAAGAACTTAAACGACTTCGAGGTGAGGATACATGGATGCTACCTAATGTCAATGAACGAATTGAGGAGTTTGCAAAGGTGAATATTAACTAGCTTATTTGATATAAGCATAACTTTTCTTTGCACTAGTCAAATTAATATTGAGAGAACAATTGTATATACTTTTCATAGGTTACAAAACAAGTATCATGTAGTTGGCATTATTAGATAGGTTTTTTTTTTTTTTTTACTTTTTATATTTGTTTATTTATTTTTGAAAATGAGTGTCTTGATACAGTATAGGCTGTCCTTGAACTCACTTTGTAGCCCAGGCTGACCTCGAATTCACAGGGATCCTCCTGCCTCAGCCTTGAGTGCTTATATTACAGGCGAGCACCACCATGCCCGGTTCATTATTAGATAGCTTTATCTCCGTGGAAAGAATACTATGATGTTTTGCACATTAAGACATTAGAAGATTTTATTACTTGAGTTGGCTTGTGGAACACCTAGCTTCAATTTCTGATTACTTGTGGCAAATTTACAGAGGTATAATTTATGGATTTTAAGCTTTTGGTCTTGATATTTAGGACTCAAGCTTGGTTTTTCTTGTAATTTTTTAAAAATTTATTTTTGATTGACAGTAATTTTGTCACACTATATGGAGTATAGTGTTACGTTATGATCTATGCATATGTTATAGAAGGAGTAAGTGAAGGTACCTAAGATATATGTCACCTTGAATATTTTTTGTGTGGTGAGAACAATAAAATCTATTTTTCTCATAATTTTGGAATATATCTATATCTATATTCATTTATTTATTTTTGGTACTGGGAATTGAACTCAAGACCTTGCGCTTGCCAGGCAGGCACTGTGCCACTGAGCTACATCTCCGGCCCTATATCTATATTTTTAAAGCAATATCTCACCATCATCTAGTCCAGGCTGGTCTTGAACTCATTAAGTAGCCCAGGCCTGGCGTCAAACTTGCAGTCCAACAGTCTCAGCCTTCTGAGTACTGGGATTACCGGTATACATTACCATGCTTGGGTATTGGAATATATATTATTATTACTTGTGGTCATTAAAACTGATCCTTCAGTTTGACTAAAACCTTGTATCTTTTGCTTGGCATCTTCCTTCTCCCTGTCCCTCTCCTTGCCTCCTCCCTAGTCCTTTCTTACAATTTTAATCCATGCTAATTTAACTGACCATTATATTTAATTGTACATAGTATCTTTCTATCTATATTTTTTTACCATTATATCTATCTAATTACAGTACCTGTCTTTACTGTCTGTCTGCCTGCCTGCCTGTCTGTCTGTCCATCTGTCTGTATTTTAGTCCTGGGGATTGAACTCAGGGAAGTGCTACCATTGAGCTACATCGCTAGCCCCTTTTTGTTGTTTGAGACAGGGATTTGGTAAATTATTCAGGTTGGTGTTGAACGTACCCGTCTCAGCTTCCCAAGTACCTGGGATTGTCAGCTTGTGGTACCATTCCTGGCTTGGCTTACTAGTCTTACATATATCTTTTGGGGCACATGCAGGGATATATATGTGTGCGCATGTGTGCATGTGTGTATATATATTTATATGCATGTATTTATAAGTATGTATTTGATTATATCATATGAATCTACAAATGAAAATTTTCATGTGTTTTGGTAGGAAATCTGAGCTACAGGATTTATTTAGTAGTGCCTGTTATGGAAAGCACATTAAAGTCTCATGAAAGGTTTTATTTATTTAGTTATATTTTTTATTTCCTTTCATAGAAGAGTTCAGTTGTTTTTAGAATATGGATATTTTCCCCTTGTTTTCTTTTAAAGTAATATAAAAACTTAAATTCCTTTCCTATCTGCTGATTATAGGAACATTCTCTGAAGAAAAAGAAGAAAAAAGATAAGCATTCCAAAAAAGTAAAGAAAGAGAAGAAAAAAAAGAGCAAGAGACAGAAACATGAAAAAAGTGAATCAGCTGAGAGTTCATCAGTAAGTACTAAAACTAACCAGTATAGAGACGGCCCTGGATAGAGAAAATTTTATTTAAAAGAATAATTTATGATAACTTCAAACATATGAGAACCCAAAAATATATATCGCTAGTTAATGACATTGTTTGGGAGACATATACTTGAAGGCGTCCAGGAAATACTGGAACGGTAGATTTTGAGTTGCGGTGAGAGGGTGGGGATATGATTTGGGAGTTATTATTAACTGGAGCCATTAAATGAATGAGCTGCCTGGGGAAACTGAAAAGAAACGTGAACATCCACACTGAACTCTCTTGAGGGAAAGTAGAAAAAGCTGAGTACAAGGAAACTTGCTTTGCTGTTGATTCATTTTTTCCCCTCAGCCCCAAATTCCTTAGCTATATTAATAGGTGGTTTGCACAAGGTAGTGTCTAGGATCTTTCCTATACTTAAGTTCTGTAGCTCCAAAGACTAGATTTTAGGGCCAACAGATTTAGATTCTTATCCTTGTCCTCAGACTTGAATATCGTGTAACCTTGGGCAACTTACTTAATTTTAGGGAACTTTCTTTATCTGTAAAATCAAACCAATACTTTGTACAGTTCTGTATGTAAAAGTATTTAGTGTACTACTTGACATAGAAGGGCAGACCTGTACATTTTCCTAAACAGAACCCAAAACCTGGAGTAATGACGAATACATGAGGGATGTTGGCTAAATACTTAGTTGATTTAATAATCTGGTATTTAACTAGTTAACAAAATGCCTCACAAGCCTAGCTATTTCTTGAGACTTGTGCATTTTTAAATCTAGGAAATTTCAAAATTTGAAACTGAGAGGCAAAGTGGCAAACTCATTTACTGTATCTGGGTGTCACTTCCCTCCTAGGGTAACGAAAGTGTGAAGGCTTGATATTGGTAAGAACCAAAGTTCTGGGCTGAAGTGATGTGTTTATAGCAGGTCTAATTTTTGTTCTTTAAATTTTCTATTGGGCCTGATAAGAAAATAGAAGTAATTTGGTTGTGTTTTGTGGATTTAACTCAAAATAATGCATTTATATGTTCTCCCAATTTTCAGTGTTGTTTTTAAAAGAGGAAATATAGTGTGAGCACTTTACCTAGGAAGCTGCATTATCACCACTTAACAGCATGGAAATTTATATGAAAGTGTGCAACTTAAACAATTCCACTAATATGCTGAATATTCTTAGAGCTCTGAGGGTGAGTGGGTGGAGGCTGTTCCAGCGCAGACTCCTGGCGAGGAAAAGGCGTGGAAAGTGAAAGATGAAAAGTTAGGAAAAGAGGAAGACGGCCGGGTTGTTCAGGTAAGCAAGCCACCTGATTGTAAAGAAAGAAGTTTCAGCTTCTAAGAAAAGTGAATGTTAAAATAAAGAACTATTTTAATTTCTTCTAGAGAACAATGAGACTTGGGCAGCAGTACACCGTATGAGTATTTGCCAAACATTTAGGCTGTCCTTTTCTCCTACCGTGAGAGAGAGAGTGCTTACTTCTATTTCAGTCCCTTAGAGGTTCTTATGATTCTGCTTACTGATGGAGAAGTAGCGTTTCCCTCCTTGTGTGCCTACAACCTTGTAATGTTACCTCTGGTTAAGTCCTTCCATGGTTGCCAGAATTCAATTGAGTTTTATTTCCCTTCACCTTATGTCATAGTTTTCTTAACAATACTTACAGTTGAGTAGTTGTTCATATTGCCCAAGAAAGAATGTAACTTCTACACTCTTACCAACGGATGAAGGAGGAAAGGTCTACAGGACCTATTTTTTCATTTTTTGTTACGTGCCCGGCGTATGTGCTTATGTCTGTTACCTTGTTTAACCCTTGGAACATCCAGGAAGGACAGGCGTTGTAGCCCGTCTAATAGAGGAGAGACTAAGACATACAGAGATTGGGAAACGTGCTTACAGTTGTACAGCGTTGTAGGATTTGGTACAGTTTGAGTGCTTCCAAGATTCTTGCTCTTACTAATTCCAGTTGGTTCAGTTTGTTCTGGTTCTGGGAATCGAACTCATGACCTCAGACTTGGCAGGCAAGTGCTTATGCCACTGGGCTACATGCCCGGCCTAACTGGTTCAGTTTGAAGTGACTTCCTTTTTTTTAAACAGAGGGATGAGTGGATGACAGTTGATTTTATGTCTGTTAAAACTGTGTCCTCGTCATCACTTAAAGCTGAAGAGGAAATGACAAGGAAAACAGAGCGAGAGAAGAACCAAGCACTTGAACAGGTAAGAAAACATCTAAAATGCTTAACTTTCTAATTTGCCTTTAATAAACTGCTAAGACAGTCTTTGCGATACCCAAAACAATTAATGAGAACAACTAGGAAGTATTATGTAGATTCTTTTAAAATAAGTTTCCTGTAGAAAATCGATACAGTATACTGCTCTTATAAATCTAGGGTAGTGGTGGTGAACCTTTTAGAGCTTTCGGTGATACAAACAGCCTGCTGAGGCACGTGTGCCATGGGTTTGCCATGCCCAATCTAGGGCATGTACAGTTGAATGATAAATTGAGTTTAGATTATTGTCCTTGGATTAAAACTGAATTCCTTGAACTTCTGTTTCAGTGTATGTACTGAACTAGATAACATAAAAATGGTTTCATTTTAAGACACCTAAAATTTCTACATTTTTGTTGTATGGCTGGTAGAAAAATAGTGGGGAAAAAAATGAGGCAGAAGCACCTGGGAGGCTGAGGCAGGAAGACCACCAGGTTAAGGCCAGCCTGGGTGACATATCAAGACCCTGGCACAGAAAACAAAACAAAACAAATAAAGAGTGAACAAAAGAAAGAAAGAAAAAGAAAGAGAAAAAGGGCAAAAATATGAATCTAGAAAGTAAAGAAGTACTGAAGCTGGTGGTTTATATCGCATAATCCTGGTAATCTTGAATTTCTGAGTTAATAAATGCTTAGAGCAGATAAAGCAAGTTCGTGCATGAGATGGGCAAGTCTGACTGATAAACCTCTATTCATTCCAGGACTACAGGGATATACTCTTGCCTAAAAAAAGAACCTAGAAATAACCTTATTGAAAGTATTTTGTAAAAGCAGCTATAAAACTAATTAGGGCTGTGTCCTTTGTTTTCTTCCCACTGCTGGGAGTTGAACCAGGGCCTTGTACATGCTAAGTAAATAATTCACCACTGCCCTACACTCCACAGCCTGCTTGTTTGGCCAAGTGTCTTGTATGGTAGAGGGGGTAGAATGTCCCAGAGGAACGTATGTGTGACTGCAGCCTGCCGCTGTAGTGGTTTAGAGCCTGACTTGCAGGGGTTTGTGGTTTGAATTCACACTACATATGTGGTCTGAAAATGTACAAGGGGAGAGTTTGTTCTGAAGTGCTTTGGAGCTAGTAACCCCTTGAGCTACCCGGGACACATAACCACCAGTGCTTTCTAGAAGGTGGCACTGTCAGTCTAGGCTTCACGGGTTTCCTGAAGCAAACCCACAACTGGAAAAGCGCAAAACATGTGAAAGTGCACTCGCCTCACCCTCCCGGTGTCTTTGCCTCATTTTTTGTTTGTTTATGTCTTTCTTTTTGGAACTGGGAATCAAACTCAGGACCTCACACTTGCCAGGCAGTCGCCGTGCCGCGGAGCTAAATCCTCGGCTTGCCTCGTTTTTTGGCCGTGAAAGAGAGCCACGTGAAACAAAGATGGTGGGTCAGCTCCACGAAACCTTTGCGTGTGGGAACATGTAATAGCTTTATAGAATGTGAATCAGGAATAAGCGCTTATGGAGGAGGTGCGCTGAGCCACTTGTGGTGATGTGTGCCTGTAATCCCAGCTACCCGGGAGGCTGAGGCAGGAGGACTGAAAGTTTTTAGACAACTTAGTGGAGACTTCTGGAAAAAAAGAGCTATCCTTATGGGACATTGGAAGCCAGAGTTTTGTGAACATCTTGACTAAATCAGTTAAAATATTTTTTTCCCTGAATTAGATTTGGAGTTGGAGTTTACTGTACTAAGAGAGGGAAGGGAAGGTACGTGCAGCCAGAGGGGGTGAGCAGGCAAGGTGGAGCAAGAAAGACGAGGTGGCTGAGAGGATGTCTGGGAGCTGACGTCACCCAGTACCTCTCCCAGTTACGGCAGGTTGACTGTTTCCGAGCGAACCTTTGGTCGTAGTATTACAGTATTGCATTTAGAAGTTTTCTGAATGATTCAAGTTAGTAAGAATGTCTTTGCCATTTCTGATGAAGGGAGTCTGTCCTTCAGGACATGGAGTAAATTTTCTACTACAAAATTGAACTAGAAAAAACTGGCCACACTTTCTGTTTTGTTTGTTTTGAGACAAGGTCACACACTATGTAGTGCAGACTGGCCTTGAACTTGTGATGTTCCTGCCTCAGTCATACAAATGCCGAGATAATAGCGTGTCCCACCAGGCCTAGCTGGTCCTGCCTTCTCAGGCTGCCAGCAGAGACCAGACAGGGTCGGACTGTGGACTTTCTATGGCTGGGAAAGTCTTCTTCATTGCGGGGCTCATTTAGTAGGTGTGTTTGACTTTCATGGAATGGCCTTCTCCCCATTGTGTGTTCATTATTAAGCAGTTTTTGTATTTTATTGCCTACCTCTTATTTCTCAGCTTGGTCACAACCTAGACGAGTGTTGGTGAACCAGCCACAGTGGGCTGTTTGTACCAGTGAAAGCTCTGAAAGGTTCCCTATCACTGCCTGGTTGAAAAGGAAATGTACTTTCTGTTTCTCAGAGACCCCTGAAGCTGCCTGCAAATACAGTCCTAACTCATTTGATTGATGTTTAAGGCAAATTTCTTTCTCTCACTTAATTTGAATCTTCGCCAAACTAATTTAATCACTCTCACATCCTTCTCTGCGAATCCCTTCCTCTGAATTTGTTTTTCATGTGGTTCTTTATCAGTGTGTTCTCTTTATCTCTGGTTTTATCTTTTGTCTGCATCTTGTTTATCCTTCAAGGCTTGTTTTGTACATGTTGTGAAACTCTTGTTATTTTTCTTGACTGCAATAAAATTTCTCTTCCGTCATGGTTTTATGGCACTTTATTTGTTCCTGCATGTCATTTACGGTTTTCTGTAAAATGCTGTGAGTTGGTAGTCTGATCCTGTTTTCCGTATAAGATTATAAACATTTTGAGAAAGCATGTTTCATTTGTATTTGTATTTTTCTTTGCAGCTAGGATAGGAACCTGCACATAGTAGGAACTTCATCTTTTTGTAAAAAAATATGAAATTGTAGGTGTAGTCTTCTTTCCATAAATTACAATTTACCTTGCTGTTAGGTAAATCCTTGGACTTAGTTTTGAAGTTTGTAATCTGTGGTGGTTTGCCATTTTTGCTTAGGTAAGAATTCAGAGTGTTGTGTGCAAAAGTAACACCAGTAAGGGAGAATATCCAGTTTTCACATGTGCATGTCAGTTTGGATGTCTTGCTCTTTATATACTACCATATTCTTTAAAAAAATCATACATTGTTTTTCTTGAGAAAAAAATGGTCCTTGTCTTAAGATCAAGTGGTAATTGTTGTAATTGCAGTGAAGATAGTATGACAGTAATGGGAAGAAGTCTAAAATTATAGTCACTAGTTTGTGTGAAGCATGTTCATTTTGTATCTTTTCCTGATATTGGGGTATCATTGGTTTGATGTCCTGAGATAGTGTTTTTAAAAATCTAGATCATGAAATTAATTTATGGAGTCAGCTTAAGAATATAAAGTATCAGAATATATTACTTGTAATAAAGATTTTTATTTCCTAAAATGCAGATACACACACAGACACACACACAGACAGACACACACACACAATCACTGGAAAAGTTTGAAAGCCATCGCTAGAGGATGTATCTTCGTGTTCTTCTTATGTCCCTACATACTGCCAGTTGTGGACATATAGCGTTTATCCGTAGACTCAGGCTGCACTTTGTACCCGTTCTTCAGCCTTTGAAGCAGGAGACCTCCCCACCCAAGTCTTTGCTTCATGTGGTAAGACTGGGTCTTGCTCTGTCTCACTTAGAGCGCTCTTAGTATTCATTATCTTACACAAGTTGAACTCAAGACTGTAACATTGAGCTTGCACTTAGAACCCACTAAATGTATGACTTCAGTCTGGTGTATTGCTTTGCATTTATGTTATGCTTCTTATTCTTTTTTTTTTGTTTTGTTTTTTTTGTTTTTTGTCTTTTTGAGGCAGGGTCTCCCTATGCAGTTCGGGCTGGCCTTGAGCTCACTTTGTAGCCCAGGCTGATCTCGAACTCACAATGATCTTCCTACCTCAGCCTCCCCAGTGCTGAGATTACAGGTGTGTCCTACCATGCTCAGCTTGTTGTGCTTCTTATCCACAGAGATATTTACCTTATTTTGAACTCCAGTAAGTTTTATTTTTTTTTTTAATTTTAATTTTTATTTTTTTTTGCGGTACTGGGGATCGAACTCAGGACCCTGCGCTTGCTAGGCAAGTGCTTATTCCACTGAGCTATATCCCCAGCCCCTCCAGTAAGTTTTATACTCTGTATATCTTTTCTTATGTTTTTTTTTGTTTTGTTTTGTTTTTTTGAGCTAGGAGATTGTGATGAAGTAAAACCTTTAATGTTATTTTGATTGAAAGATCAGTTATGCTGACATACATCTATTTCATTTTTTAAATTGCTATGTAGTCTTCCATCATCTAACTATGCTATACTGTAAGTGTCCATTCATCGAGCTAGGAGATTGTGATGAAGTAAAACCTTTAATGTTATTTTGATTGAAAGATCAGTTTTGCTGACATACATCTATTTCATTTTTTAAATTGCTATGTAGTCTTCCATCATCTAACTATGCTATACTGTAAGTGTCCATTCATCTATGTATGGGTACCTATTTGTTTATTGTTTTCCACTATTATAGTCAGTGCTACAACAAAGGAATTTTCATATATTTTCTCATGCATATATGTGCAGGTTTCTCCACAGTATGTATTTACAAGTGAGTTGGCTTATTTATGGAGAATATAAATATATCTTCTTTTACAGATACTTGCCAAGGTTATAGCAATTTATGCTGCCTTAGCAGTGTATTTCTTTTCCATTGCTTACTATCTGTTATAATTGTCAAACATTTTTATCAGATGAATTTATGGTAACAAATTGTATCTCAGTTTTTTTATATGCATTATTCTGACCACTACAAGAGAGGTCTTTTCATTTTTTGTTCATTCAGGTTTCTTTAGTGCAAATTACTTGTTTATATTCTTTTCCTTTTTGCTAGGGTCGTTTATCTTTTTCTTACTGATTTGTAGAAATTCTTTGTATATTCAGTCCTTTGTTTTGTACACATTTTAGATAGTATCTCATAACTTGTCAGATCTCTTGTCAGATGTCCTATTCAGTGTAATTCTAGCCTTTTAAGAATCTGGTTGAATATCGAATGTGTGTTAGTTTGAGTGTCCAGATAAGAGCATGGAAGTTTCTTGATTATAGGTCCTGGGAAATTTTGTAGTAAACTAACAAGAGAGGTGATAGGATCTTTTTTTTTTATTTTTTATTTTATTTTATTTTATTTTTTTTCTTCTTTTTTATTTTTTATTTTTTATTTTTATTTTTTTATTTTAGAAACATAAAAGTACAAAAACATATTGACAAACAGACACCCATTATCATAGAAAATAGTACAATCACAACTAATCTATAGACAAGGTGATATGGTCTCAACAGTAGTTGTTGCTTTATCCATTGATATCTTCGAATTGTAGATGTATGGACCCATATACAGACATG